>JAEQBH010008407.1:0-184479 GCA_016808115.1 Tetrastigma voinierianum
ATAATGGACATTAACTCAATATGTTCTAAAAATCTTTTATGAGTTGGAAATCATGCTTTTTTCATATTGGACTTTTCTATTTTTATAAATGCTACATGATAAGTTTGATTAGTAACAAATCAGGGACTAGCACTAAAGAAATCAAGTGCTAAGATATCATCAATCTTTATCATGGGATTATTCCCAAAATTCTCTTTAACACCTTCTTTAATCCATCCAGGTAATCTTTCAATTTCTGGAAAATCAAGAGAAGTCATGTATATGGTAGCGATGCTACCAAAATCATACTAATCTAGTATTTCCACAGGATTTTCTCCTTGTAGGAAATGAATCCTTGGGTATATGCCGTATTTATCGACAATCATTTCTTTAGAGTCGGTTAAATCGAACAATCTTTCCATGGTTTCACCATGTAATTTCATGATTTCTCTGTCTGGAGATATCAGAATTTTCTCAAAAATTGTTTCAGACTTTGATGTCTGAGGTCTTAAAGAAATATTTGTAGATGCTCCTGCTATGTTAAGCGAGGCATCTTTATCTTTTTTAGTATCTTCACTGAGATTAATATTTTAAAAAGCGAGATTATCATCATCTTAGCTAAGATGTTGTTACCCATTTCTCATAAGATGTGTATGATTTGTTAATCCTTTCTAATCACACAAAGCTTAATAGTAGCTTGATTTTTTCAAGAGGTCTAGGCCCTTACAAGTTGACCATAATCAAGCTCAAATGATTACTTTGATAAAAATCTTCGACATTTAGAGGTTATCGACCATCCCATCAATCTCGCTTTTTGCCTGCTGGAGCCATCTTCAGTTAAGAAATCACAATATTTTTGCTAGAGCAAATGATAAGGCTAATTTAATAAAATATATACTCGGAAAGGCCATGTCTCCGCTATCCGATTAATCTTTTATTCAGTTTTAAGGTAAATTATTTTATAAAAGTTTCTAATTTTTGAGATATCATTTTTAATAAAAAAATTTGTAATAACAAATATGAAAATTTTTAATCCTTAACAACCTGCTAAAATTCCTTTCTACATTGCTGATATTTTTCTTTCTAGAGAGTAAATGTACTCAAGTATAGTGGCATAATTCCTTGCAATTATTATATATATCCTTTTATGACTATCGCCTCATACTTTATTTAACCGGGCTTCGTAGAATTAGATCATCATTATCTAAAGCGAGTTCTGTAGTTTTGGCAAACTAACACGCTGGAGATTCTATAAATCTTATATGACTTTCATGCCTGCTGTGAATTCAAATCTGCTTTTCACTGTCAATTTTAAGGTTTTAGATTCTAAGTAAGATTTTATAAACTTTAGTTATAATTTGGGTATTCCTAAAAATCTTGTAACTATTTTCGATCTTTATTTTGGAAATCTTTAATTTTTTCTAATATGTGAGTTTGTAATCATACCTTTCCGTGTCTATTATTAAACCTAAAAATTCAATCTTTGATTGTCCAATTATTGACTTTTTCTTGGAAAGCCCAATTCCATGAGTAATACATAAATTCACAAATATATTCAAATGTTCAAGATAAGAAATTTTTTATCATTTGAGGATATTAGTATATCATCAACATAGACATGTAAAAATTCAAAACTTTTTTAGAAGATATTATCTATCTTTCTTGAAAGATCTGAGGAGCATTTTTTTAATCCAAAAGTAAACATCTATCTATATGTCTTCTAGGGTATTTAAAGCAATAATGATTTGATCTTCAGCCATTTGTATGATAAATCTAGATTTACAATCAAACTTATGTACTATTTCACTCTCTAGGCTCTTTATGTATATATTTCTTTTATGGGGTAAAAATATCCATAAAAATCAGATTGTCATTTAACTGTTTTATAAATTCTGACAAAACTACATTCGAGCTTTGTTTCTCTTTTTAATTTCACTTAGCTTTGAGCCAGAAAAACTCAGACTATCATGAGGGCTTTTAGAAAAGTCTAATCAATTTTAATTTAATAATCATTTAGTCAAGGTTGGAATTCTTCACATCTAGTTCATTGGGCTCATAGTTTTACCTTATAATTCTTTTTGAGTGCCTTTAATTTGCATAAATCTTATTATCCCAAAATTGGACATGACCACCCTAAACCCTCCCAAGATTCCCTGGGTGGTCTCTACTAGTGAAGTTCCACCATAACCCTAGGGATCGGTCTAACAGAACCCGCAACTTTAAGTAGTTAAAAGTAAACACCTGTAAATAATATAATACCTCAATATATGTATAAAAGATCCACAACCGCTCAAATCCACAACCGACCCATCTTACTGTAGGTCATAACCACAAACACACATATGATAAAGACTCATATGAGTTAAATACTAAGATCAGAGCATTCTAAGAGTGTTTGCGAATTTAGGTATAATGAAAATATATAAGTCTAAATGAAGCTGAAAGATGTATAGATAAGGTAGAATACCGTGAACGCCATATAACGAGCTGATTTAGCTTGCATTTGTGTAGGTCCCTACACCGTCTGTATCTAGAGAATCTTACTTAAATAATAAAACGTGGAGATAATAAATCGTTGAGTGGTATAATTTATAAGGAAAATAATGCTTTATTTTCGAAAATTTCTTCTCTCAAGACTCACGTCCACTCTTTCAGAAGGTTCCCAAGAATCATTTCACAAAACCTAATCTATACCTAAGTCAACAATATGAAACAGCTTCAAAAAAATTTAACCGACATCATTATCAAGAACTCATAACCTTTAATTTATTCACACATAAAAATTGAGCATAAAATATAAATAAATTCATCATGTTTAAAAAAAATAATCATGAACATACAACTATAAATATTGAAATGGTTATACCTTTCACTTAAACCACTGTTTAAACGTAATAAATATGGTCAAGTAGTAAACCGCTTCAGAAACCCAACCTCATGACACTGCGGGCAACTAATAAAACCTTTCTGTGTAACCACATCACGCGGCAACTAATAAACCTTCGGTAATCCCGACATCACTACTGTGGAAATAATATAACCGCTGACGGAACTAACCTCACGACACCGCGGTGCAAACCTAAGGTAATCAATATAGTACTAATCGAACCTCCCCAAATATATGGTACATCAATCTATACAAATCCAACACCGATCCTTACTCACATACCTTTCCAACCCATAATCGATTATAACCATTTACAAAATCTCAAAATCCATTTCTTAAATCAATAAATTTTCAAATGGTTTAAACCTTTAATCCATGGGCCAAAATTCTTAAATACTGCACAAATTTATCCATGAACTCAGTAAAATTTCAAATATTTAAATGTTTAGACAAATCCACATGAAAGATAACTTGTTTATAAAACAAATAATTATATTCATGCATGGACCTCAACCGCCTGGATCAAATAAGTTATATATATAATAATAATTAATCACAATTATATATAATAATAATAATTCAAAGCATTTAAAATATGTAAACCACTACGTACTATAGATGTCACCCTACTCCCGCAGATTCGCTCTGCTCCACTGAAGTCTGTATTATAATAACACCTCATTTAGGCTCCATTAATTCAAACTAAAGATGAGCTGGGACGCCCAAATGTCTTAGGATAATTTAGAACTATGAAATTGTCTAAATCGACTAATGTCCACTATACAAGCAGCTCCCATGTAATTCGTGATTCAAAATTGGGGTTTTCACCCTGGAGGCTAATTTTTCAAATTGAACCTTCCAATAACTCACCAAAATACTCCAATTTCACTAATCCAACTTCAATTTTGCTCAATTTGACCAATTTGGTGTCCACTTTGCCTAAACCTTTTAATTACCCTGCGACCCAAAAATGAAATCAAATCCAAACTGACGTCCAAAATTTACAAACTTTATATCAATAAAGTCTAAGAGACCAGAACACAGAATACTTTACCTTTGGTCCAAAGGCTGTCGGTGGCTTCCAAACTCGATCCAACAGCCTGGCCAAATTCGCTGGCCAGATCTTCAAACCCGTGAGAATCGCGAAAAGGACCACTGGAATGAGTTCGAGGGTCCAAAAACGGGGGAGGGAGGTATGGCTCACCGAATGGCCGTAAAATAGAAAAATCCACACCACCGGAGCCGCCAATGCCAGCCTCGATGGCCTGATCCGGGCGCGCTCTAAGTGGTGGTTCGCGCTGAAACTCGCCTACGGATCGTCTCGCGGTGGAGCTCCTCCCCGTCGGTATGGTAGTGCAAGGTGGCCGCGATGCCTCCTGCGGCTAAACCGCTTATTCAAACGGGTCTTAAACGATCGCCCGTGCCCACTAGCCTAGGAGTTTTTCTTGTGGTTTGAGCTCAAAATGAGTGCTTAGGGGCTGTGGTTCTATTTGGCACGAAAACTAGGTTTACAGATTTAGGGTCGCCGTAAAACCTCTAGACTGATTTGCAAGGATAATCGGTACAAAATAATCATCGCTTCAACTCCCCAGTAGTTTGCACTTTTTTATCCGTAAGTCTGATTTTAACGCTCAACCCTGGCCTATGAACTCGTATCGACCCAGGCTCATAAATGGTGTCTTTAGCCAACCCTAAAATTTTCATCCTTGAAAAGTCAACTCTGGGCTCACATACCACCTTGTTGGTCAAACTTAGTCAACGCTTTAAAAACTCATTATTTGCATGGGTCGCTACAAAATTGTAAGGATTTTCAACATAAAGGAGTTTGAAGTGTAAACCCGGAAAACGCTTTTTTTGAAAAGATAAACTATAATTACCAGATAATATAGGAAAACCTTAGAAATTTCAGATCTCAGACATGATTTAAACTATCACGCGAACTATCTGCAACCCAGTTGAACTGCATAAACATCGAATCTCAGACAATCGATTCAATATTTTCGAGAGACTTTAACTGCCAATCCACGGTGCCATAGACAGTATGGGATACTCAGACGGTGCTAAGTACCTGAATCCAGAATGGGCACTATAAGGGATGATAGTACGAGTGATACATTCCCAACTTGTTATGTATCATGCATGTTTGATAACACGTTCAGCTGAAGGGTTTCAAAGAACGAATCAAGCATCATGAGGGCCAGAACAATCCCTAATCGAGGAGAGGAGGGGTCGGTCACGGGCAAGGTCATCACTGGGCCGAGGAAAGAGAAGGAACCATAAAAGGAAGGAAGGAAGGAAAAGGAGGAGGAGCCAAAACCTCCATTATTGCAAGGTTGAAGGGATTATGACTTGATCCTCAAATACTATAAGAGGTGGGTGGATCTCTCCTATTTGGTTTATTCCTCAAATTATGGAAATGGAATGGTTGAGTATGATAGACCTCAATGGGGAGATTTTCTATACAGGTAAATGTTGTGTTTTTGGTCGAGATGTTGTCCAGCTTTTTTCCTTCAATTCCCATGACTGTGTTTGGCTATAATCTAGCTATCATCATCCACTGAAAGGATTCGAGTTTCTCGTAAACTAGGATTCAAGAGAGTATATCTCCTTAAAATAAAGTTCATTCAAATTCTTGAACCCTTACTCAAAAAATCACATCTAAATTGAGCTATGTTCAAACAATTTCTGTCTGTTTGAAACCGAGAACTCATTTCTAAAAAACAAGGGAGCCAACAATGTTCTCTCGCTTTTGTATCAGTTTTAATCTGTAATTTTGTGACTTTCTGTTTAATCTCTTTACACTACTGATGGTATGAGTTTGAATCAAGCTACCGTAATCTAGGGATAAATTTCCATCTCTCGTTAAGAGATGACATGATTTCTTTCGTGTGTGTTCAAATAATTGGACCCAGATGTGTGTCAGTTTCGACATGGATTGCTGCACTCTATTTTGTGTACAGGGACTGATATATCATAACTAACTGTGTGTGAGCTGCGGTCACAAATTGCTTGAAAATCGTTAGAATTGTGAGATGTGGCAAGCCAGGTATTTAATGAATAAGAATGTGCGAAGACACATGAATGCGCGTACGCCATGCCGAACAGAAGAGGTGAAGTGTCAGGGCATTAAACATGGTGTTCATGGTACACATACATGTGATGTAATGTCCGTAGAGGTCTCATACATCGTCATACCAAGTGCAAGGGTACAAATTGTATCAGACAAAAGGGAATAACTATTTATACGGTGTGTACATATGGTAATTTATTCACGCGCTTAGTGTTGAACTGTGGGCTCGGGAATGGGCGGTCCAATCGAGTTCCATACAGCAATGAAATGAAACGACAAGGTTTGAATGAAAAAGTGTGATATTAATCCCTCGTGAAAGCCCAAACCGTTAGATAGCGTATCCATCGGTGAAAGCCCAAAATGTTCAGAGGGTAAGAGAATCCCATGGCATGAGACCTCTAGAAAGTTCATTACCAAAGATATGAAACTATTAAATAAATATCATATAAAATCATCACAGGAGACGGGAGCTCGGACCCACTTATTGATTTCATTGGCACTGGGGATTGCAGTGGGTCGAGGTCGACCCGGCGACATGGGCATGTAGAGTGTCGTCTCATACATGGCTGTAGTTTTTTCCATGATAGACAACATGTATGTACTGGATCGGTGGTTGCTTGACTGAAATGATTATTTCATCCAGACCTAAAAGCGGAGTGAACGCCTCAGAGATTTATCTCACGGCATTAATACCTCGCTGGGACCCTCCTCCTCAAAGTACATTCACAGCCAAAAATACTAAGTTCTATAGATTATGAAGCCGGGTCGATCGTGTCCTTAATTTTTGCGGTATATTGTAACAAAATAGTTTTTAATATATATTTGTGGCTAAGATTTATACAATTTCCTTGATTTATGAAATGTATGGTTTGTAAACTATATGGACGGTATTATTTAATACGGAGGCCCATTAGGCTTCTTATCATGTGCGGAATCCACACATATGAGATTACAACTTTCGTAAGTCGACGATGGTCAACTGTCCCCCGAAGCCTTAAGGTGTCACTGCCTTCAATCTTTTTTGTACTTGAGCACGTAAACTGTTTGTATAGTAAATCGTTTCAAGTTTGAATAATGGCTTACTAAAACGTTTTCAGGCATAGGAAATCACTACAGTCGGGGCTACGAGAGGTATATATGAATGGAGCTTTCTGTTAAAGTTTCTCTCGCTTTAATCTATAGGTTTAACTAGTGATTATAAGGAGTTTTGTTGCGATAAGAACTGAGAGTTACTAATTTGAATGAACTTCGTTTTGAAAAGTCAAGGAAATTATTTCCTAAAAGTATATATCACATCCAATGGTATGAAATAAATGTGGTAATTTGACAATATATTACTTAATAAAGAATCTTGTAGTTTTTATTCATTTTTGAAGAATAATATCATTATTTGAACATTCTTTCCTTGGTCACTGTGAAGATTCTCATGATATTCTTGCAAAGTAACTGTGTTCAAGCTAAACATAAGCCAACCACAGACCAAGATAAGTAAGAAAGGTTCGCTTATATCCAAAGAAAGTAAACTCTATTAATATTGTGACGTCCCATTTCCCGAGGGTCCCATTGACTCACCGCTAACTGGTGAAAACCTGTGTCTCATATCATGACATCTTATACATGAGTAAAAACGGGTCACATCACTACATCATACTCACTAAATATAATCAACCATATTACCATAGTTTCAAGAGTTATTACATCACTCTTAATACGAACATATTAAAATTAAAAATTAACATGTTTTACAAAATACATATCAAAGCCATAATCCGACTTTCTTCTTAAAAGCAGCCTCTAGTGAGCCGGCTTCCCAAACACTTCGCACCGAATAATTCTTCTCGGTCAGCGGCGAGCAATGCCCGCAGTTGAATTCTCACATGGGTTACCCCCACCTAAGTGCATACGGCAACCAAACACATTCAAGCAAAATGCATTGATCCTTACCAAATGTCTACATGCCCAATCCCACGCTCGAGTCCTCACCGACTTCACACATGTTTACGCCATGTATGAAAATCGCCTTCCAAACAAACGTATTTGTTTTAATCAGGCAACCTCCAATATAAATATCGCGGGGACAATCCTCCGAGGTGAATTTGTCAGTAACCAAAATTCATGGCCTCCGGTGAATTGTTGGATGATTTCCCCACACAATTCTTCGGACAACTTTATGATAAAATTCTATTTTAATGATTTTATAAAAGAATTCATTGTTTGGACAACCCTCCGATTTTATTTGTCATGCACTCACACCTACTATTCTAGGGTGCCCCGGTGCATATGAAATGCAATATGCCATTTCCATACAACACATGTTAATATATCAAGCATGCATATATTAACAAAAATTAATACAAAACAACATGTTATCCTTTCAAGGCAATAATACCAAAATCGGCTCACATGGGCCAATAAACAAATGCAATGTGCCAATGCATTTATTTTATGTCACATGAATATTTATAAACTACATGCAACATAAACAATTCACGGATGGCTATACCTCCTACACAATTTGCAATGCTATTCACTCCGACAAGAACAACACACACAAATTAAGCACACAAGGACCATTTCAGCCCGAAAGCAGCCCCGGACTGGCCCAAAATGGGTCCTGTGGCTTCAGCATTCGCCCCAGTTCGACCGACCAAATGGCCACTCACGCCTCACACCATCCAAACCATTTTAAATGGCTCTGCCGAAAAATAAACCAAGTAGGAGAAGACCCTCACCTCGGAGTCACAAAACTTCACAAAACCGTATCCACACGTAGCTCTTACCATGGGTGCACTTTGTCTCGTCGAGATTCGACCATTCAATCGCTTCGAAATTCTGCAGTGTTAGACACTCTAAAACCCTTCTTTCTTTTTTCCCCTCTCTTTTCCTTCTCCCAACCGGCTGGGAGAGTTGGGTCAAGAGGACTTGTCCTCTCATACATGTCAAGCCATCATCAAGTTGGCTTGGATTTCCTTATCCACTTATCCCTACTCTTGGGATTCTCCTCCACGGCATCATGCCATGTGGCCCAAATTCCATGGCCCACACTTGAGCTCATATTTGACTAATCTCTCAAGATACGACACGTGGCACCTTCGCCCACTCAAACTCCGCGCTGTCCCGCACTACCCTCGCGTTCAAAACGTGAAATTCGATCGGCTCCTGACCGACGAAATTCGAAGTGGTAGCTAGATTTCACGAGACGATTCCAACGGTGAAGTCCGTTTCACCATCCGAGATCTAGAAAAATTCCGGATTTTGACCGAAATTACCATTTTACCCTTTTTCAAAAAATTATAATTTTCTCGGGTTTTACAAATATATATATTGAGAATGGATTGGTCATTTGTGAATGATAATCTCATTGTGATTAAGGGTAATTATTAAATTTTCAGAGGTAATCTGCCAAGGTTTACACTTTTCAAGAAAGGTCATTCCTAGCATGATATTAATCTTATCATTTTTTCCTTCATCTTCAACCATTAAAGGTAATTTAATCTCTTGATTGGTTAATCTTATTAGAATGGTACAAGATTTAGTTACACTAAATTCTTCGCCATTAAAGTTTATGTATTTTATAGGTTCTGCTAATTCTTTTACTTCCAACATAAATGTTAGACTCTTAGAAATATAACTGCGGGTCGCCCAAGATCTATCAAAATATCAATATTTTTCAAATTAAGGCCATCAAAATAATCACCTTTAATTTTATAGTTGGTAATCTTTTTATTTTGTTCAAGACTTTTAAATGTAACTCTTTTGCTAAGATGAATTGTAAGACTTGAGAAAATTCCATTTCTGGAAAAAGTGGCAAAATGGTACTTCGTCAAAATTTTGGAATTTTCTAGATTCGATCATGAACGGATTTCACCGTTGGAATGCCTTCGCGAATCTAGTTAACGAAATTCATCGAATTCCAAGATAGTCGAATGCACGCTGAGCATCGGAGTTTCGGTGCCGTAAAACGACACGTGATGTGACAAAAGTCACCATAACACGCATCACGTGACACGAAGCCAGCACTTAAGATAGCAGATTGATGGAAATGGGCGGCCAAGATCGTACACGTGTCAAAAATCCATATAAGGACACAAATGACATTATCAATTTGTTTAATGATAATGTGACAAAACATGAATAAGGTCGCTCTCTTATTCAAAAGACCAAAAGAAAACGTGCAGGAGGAACAAACTTACAATAGCTTAGTTTTTTTATTTGCAGAGTGAGAGTAGTAATTCTTCTCTTTAAGATCCCGCTAATTCGAACACCGTCAATTCTTTGAGAGCAAGAAGGATAGTTGTTTCACACGCGAGGCCTACGGTGTGGCTCCGGTTTTGCTGAGTTTCGACAAACCCGTGAGGTAGGGTTTCATCCCACTTGAAGTTACACTTTGTTGAAGTGTTTTGTGGATGATTCGTTGGTCAGGGGCCCTGAGCTGACGGTCCCAAAACTCGGGACCGGCGGGAAAAATTTTTGAACCCAATTGACAAGCCCGTGACTGGCCCACCTTTGACTGCCTGTGCCTAATGGTATAATTTCTATGCCATAAATCTTGTGTTTTGTATATATTAGTACCGGGAATGGCCATGGAATTCAGGTTCACAAAGTGGAACCGATGTCAGAAGGGCGTGGGAATAAAGAACCCGAGGGTTTTACCTGCTCACATGAATAGTGTTCATGAAATAATTTCATGAAATGTGATTGGATGTGGGTAATTCAAATTGAATTGCTTGTTTCTTTGTTATCATCCACGTGAGCTAATTCTTGGTGTAATGGCTTGAGTTGAGCTTAGAAATAGATAGGTTAATGCATAAGCTTGATGTGTTAACATGATTTGCTCAATTATATGTAATATAATTGGTATGATAGGCCATATTGGAGATGAAATTAGATTTTCTCAATTATATGGAATATAATTGTGTGTATAAATATCGAGCATTTAAATTATAATCGCTTCAATTATATGGAATATAATTGTGAGTATAGGCCACCTGGAGATGAAATTGAAGTTTAGCTCATGAAACAAATCATGATGGTTGACATTGTTGAATTACATGTGGTGTGATTGTAAAATTGAGAATATATGCAATATTTGATATATCAGAGCAAAAACGATCAAATTACATAATGCATTTCATATGTACCGGGTAACCTAGAAATTAGGGTGTGAGTGCATGACACGAATTTTCTGAAAACCGAGTATGATTGCGAAAGGAATTTCATAGGATGATTTTCCGGAGAATGAGGTTAGGAGACAGTCCAACAGATCATTTCAGATAAGGACTATGACTATTCAGGAAATTCTCCAACACATTCGCCTTGGAGGGTAGTCCCATATTTTTACCGACACTTCGGTAGTGTATTTTCGAAACCAACAAGATTTATTTTGAAAAGTGATAGTTTTTCTCATACATGGCTTAGGCAAGTGAGGGAGTTCGTGAGGACCTCGAGACATATCGGGTCATATACATTCAAGCAGATCACGCATTTACTTGGAATGTGTGTTTACATCGGGAGCATCGCATATGCACTTAGTGGAGTAAATCCATTTAGGGTGATTCCACTACTGGGCATTAGCTCACCTTGTCGAGGGAATATATTATTTCAGGTAAAGGGAGCGTACGAGGAGACGACTCATCCTAGAGGCCGATTTTGAAGAAATGGAGTTGTGGCTTTGATGGTTTGTTTAATATGTATTAAAAATTGTAGATTTTAATATGTATTTGTATTAAGAGTAACAAATGTAACTCTTGGACCATTGGAATATAGTTGGGTATATGTTTGATGAGTGTTGATGTAGGGGCCTAAGTGGCCATTTTTACTCAGGTATGGGTCTCGTAATTCGAGATGTATAGATTTTTCGCAGGTTGATGGGTAGTCAACGGGACCCCCGGGTTTGGGGTCATAGTTGTATCGAGCATAGGTATAATGACACTGTGGCTCGGGGGACTTGGGCTTAGGCCATGATCGAGAGGTGTAAGAACATCACCACTTGGTGGCTCAATGTAGAGGTTATGTATGAGATTACCTAGGAAGGCACGAGATAAAATTAGAACACCAGATGTGTTTTAATCGCAGGATCATGTGATCGGGTGGTGATTGATGTCATAAACACACGTGTGATCATGTGATCATGATGGATGGTTATGTGATGTGAATGGTGTGCTTAGTGATTAGCACTTAATGTGCTGGAAAATTTTTAGGAGTTTACAGTGTGTAAAACTGGAACAAAGAAAATAAATGAAATAAATTTTAATAAATTTGTTTGGTTTATTGGATAATGAAATAAAATTTTAATAAATTTTAAGGATGAACACTGTGGTTAGTGTGGAGAACAGAGGTTTGAGGAATTTTGGACAAATATCCAAAATAAAACATGAAAAATGATATATGTTGAAAATGAAACTCATAGTGTTTAAAATGTGAAACCAAGGTAACTATGAATAATTCTAAATTAGTTGTTATTTTTGAAAAACCAAAAAATTGTTTTTGGGTATTTTCCAGTAGCTGGAAATAAATGAAAAAAAGGTATGTGAAAAACGAAAAAAAAAAAAAAAAAAAAAGGTGAGAACCGGAATGGGTTAAGATGCCTGATCCGTGTCACAATACAATGAGAAATTGTATTGTGACACAACAAAGTCGGCAACAGGGTGGCTGAACAGATTGCAAACATGTAAGGGCCGATGTGCAAAGGGGTTCATTTCAGACAGAATACGGGTGAGGTGTATCGCAACTTAGAGTGTGTTGGTAAGGGCTCGGGTCGCAATACACATTGTATCGTGACCGAGAGAGAGGGGCGGTGAAGCAGTGTCATGATACAAATTTTTGTATCGCGGATCAAGGACTGGCTGGTCAGAGAAGGTCGTGGTCACGATACAAATTTTGTATCGCGGATCGAGGCGCCAGCTGGCGAGGGAGTGTGTCGCAATACACCAGTACCGTGACAGCAAGGGAGGTCGAGGCGTGCGCTAAGTGTCGCGACACGGGCCGGGAGGCCAAGCACGCACATCTGCTGGCCGGGCGCGACGCGCACTCGCCACGAAGACGCCACACCGGTCGCGACAAAGGCTCCGGGGCCAGCCACCATACAAGATCGCGGCTACGGCGCCGTCAGGCGCCGTTGTGTCGCCAAGTCAGGCACCGCACCTGACCCGCCACCCGCTTTGACTCACATCGCTTTCGAAGTCATCGTTTGAACACTGCTCATGAATAATGCTTCACAACAAAACTTTCCAAAAAAATAAATTTAATTAAAATAAAATCAAATCAAATAAAATGAGACAAATTTTTTGAAAAATAAAATTTTCAAAATAAAATTCTTTTTGATGATCGACATGACTGATAATGAATTATGTCTTGCATTTCCTATGGATGCATGAATAATCGGTATGAATCAAGTTTCATATGAATAGTGTCTCTGGTCAGGTTTGAGCCTGCAGATCGCATTGAATTTAATGTGCCATTTGACTTTATGTGAGATGGCTATGTGAGGCGAGGACGTAGAGGGCTGCCCACCTGGCAATTAGTCGCACCACCGTTGTTTGACTAGCAGACTTTTGTTGAGGCTGTAGGTATTGCGGCGGTTGCTATCGCATAGGCTGGTATAGCATGTAGTCGTGGAGGTCCGCAATTCCGTAGGTTTAAAGGATCATCCTCCGACATTCACAGGGGGAGGAGATTCAATGGTGGCAGACCATTGGTTCATGCAGATCGAGAAGGCAAGCTGCTGGGAGGCTATAGAGATTACCTCGACACCCTGGCCTCAGGATAGGGCTAGCCTGCTCCGCCAGAGGGTGAGGCCCAAGTATGGTGGAAATGGGCAAGACCTTTAGAGACTCAGAGGTGGGATGACATAAGTGCAGTTTCAGAGATGTTCATGGGTAAGTACTTCAGATACCAGCAGGCATGCTAAGGCTCAGAGTTCCTAGAGTCATAGGACGATGACCGCGATGGATTATGGCTAGATTCACAGAGATACCGATTTATTATCGATTTACGTGGCCACCGATACGGGGCCAAGGTTGAGATTTGAGAATGGGCTGAAGTCATTCATTCTGGGGCAGATCAGGACTTCGTCTACGGATATGGACTCCGCGGCTGGGACGACCGACCATAGAGAGAGAGACCGAGATGCACAGAGCACCCCGGATGCGGTGTTGGTAGCAGGGAGATCACCTCTTCTAAAGTCCGGGGAAGAGGCGTAAGACTCTCGTCACACCAGTTTCTGGTCTCAGGCTGTGATCAGCATCTAGTCATCCAGGCGTAGGATATGTTACTTCACGTCACTGGCATGTGGAGACTGGGATTGCCCCCGCAGGACAAGATCCGTGACTTCAATGTCAAGTAGTCCTGGGCTTAGTCAGAGAACAGAGAGGAGGCAGCTTCATTCCTCCACACCCCTAGTACTCCGGGTCGAGGAACCCGTTGGCTTTCGCTGGTGTTATACAAGCACCTTCGGTAGCACGCGGCTAGAGGGTCGAGTGGGTCAAGGTCGTACAGCTCACAAAGGCCTGACTTCTAGTCGCAGTGGCAAAATGATATGTTATTTGCCGACAAATATGAGGTTGATTATTTTAGGAGGCAGGTCTCATATACTACAGGTCAGAGCATACAGAGTACCATATGTAGGGTACGCTTTACTCTTGCACTTGTTGACTAGAGTAGCTTAAATTTGGATGCATCATATTCATTCATTGTCGCATCTTTGTGCGATGGATTCGCTTAGAGGTTAAGGCCTTGTAGGCTGCAGATGTTCTTCCCTAGGATGTGAGAGAGAGTTGACCCATAGGTTCCTGATTACGAGTTGAGATCTCCGAGATTCGCCATGGTGGACCCTGAATGGTTGTCACAGTATGGCTGTGCACAAGAATATCATTACTTATCATGTGGTGCAACAGATGGCTTGTCCACCACTCGTGAGCGTGGGTCGAGTTTCGTCGGGATACGCCTAATGAAGACTCATAGTTCAAATCAAAGAAATGAAGAGTAGTTGGGCGGTGTTGGGCAAAGCAAGAAGGGGGCCGTTAACTCTAAGGCGAAGCTCGAGTTAGGGTAAAGGAGACCCACAGAGTATCCGAAAGGTCCTCCGTGTGGGCGCAGGACTCCTGGAGATATCCCAAATTTCAGGGTGGGTGAGACCCGGGAGAGATCCCGACTGTAGGGTAAGAGACCCAGAGAGATCCTCAATTTCGTGTGGGTGTAAGAGACCTTGGAGAGATCCCAAATTTCTCTGTTTGGTGTAAGAGACCCGTGGAGTTATCTCGAAATTTCGTGTCAGTGTAAAGAGACCCATGGAGCATCCGAAATTTCCCTCAGGTGTAAGAGACCAAGTGGAGATATCCGAAATTTGCAGGAATGTAAGAGGCTCCGTAGTGTAGTAATGAAGAGTTATGTTGCCCAAGGTGAAACACACGATCAAGTATCACGTGACTTAGAGCTTTGAGTGATGAGTCGAGGACTCGAGATTTAAAATTCTTGAAAAATTGCATTGGGTATTGTCGATCGGTGGTGTCAGAGGATGTCATTCATGACATGGACCACGCGACGATCCATTGGATTGTCGTGCTGATTGTGATCTTCGGGAAGGTCAACGCTACGCGCTGTAATACATGTCGGTGGATTATACATAGTGTTAGAGGGCACGCGGCAGCATGCGTCCCGGATCATGTTTAGGGGCCGGGAGGAGAGACAGTTCCCAGGAATTCCCGCCATAACAATAGTTATTAGGCGAGTATGCAAATATGGCACCATACATCAGATTGGGAGGGCCATGTGAGGATCACCGTTATGTTGAACTGAGGTGGGAGAGACGATCATTGGTCCCCATCTTATTAGGAGACACCCTCTGAGAAGGTGAGTTTGATATTTAATAACGCCTTCACCACTCAGAGCCTGTAGAAGAGTTGGCGTGCATGTACAACGCCGAATTTTGAGTTCGAGGTCGGGGATCACGTCTTCAAGGTGATGCCTAAGAGAGGACTGTCGTTCTGTAGTTGAGAAGTTATCAGCCGAGGTTTATCAAGCCTTTCGAGATACTCGAGAGGGTAGGCAATGTGAGTGTACCACCGCTTTGGTGTACCAAAGATACCTGTGTCCACGAGGTATTTCACGCCTCCATGCTCTATATACTCCAGATCCAGCTCATAATGATTTAGACAACTGAGAAGGTTGACACTGATGGGACCTTCAAGGAGGGACCAGTGACCGTGAGGCTAGTAAGGGTACTATGGCGTCACTATGTAGTGGAGGAGTCAACGTGGGAGGACACATGCGCGCCACCCATCCCTTCGTTAGGGATGAAGGTACGTGGTTTAGTCATGATACTTAAATGACTAGTTTACATGCATGGTAGAGTGCACGCTTGCATATGCATGTGAGTGATTAGATTGTCCTGCACTGGACTAAATTCTCTTTATGAGTGGGAGAATAAGATCCGAGAAAATCTCCAATTTCGAAAAATGGCAAAACCGTAATTCTCGGTCAAATCCAAAATTTTCTAGATCTCGATGACCGAAACGCATTTCACCGTTGAATTGTCTCAAATCTAGCTGAACATTCACTTCACACCGAGATAGCTCAATTTGGTAACGTTTTCGAGACATCAGTTTCGTGCTCTAAAGACACGTGAGCGACAAAAAGCTTCCTCACTTATAACATGTACCATGGACATGAGTTGCATGGAGTAGGAGAGATGATGAAATGGGCGCTACATGTGCGCCACGCGTCATAAATCCAAGAGTATGGGACACAAATGACATTATCAATTTGTTTAATGATAATAGGACAAAACATGAATAGTGTCGTCTCCTTTATTCAAAAGACCAAAAGAAAACGTGCAGGAGGAACAAACTTACAGTAGCTTAGTTTTTTTTATTTTAGAGAGAGAGAGAGAGAGTACCTTCTCTCTAAGATCTCGGCTAATCCGACCGTCGGAATTCTTTTAAGCAAGAAGGAAAGTTGCTCTACGCAGCGAGGCTCACATCGGCCTCCAGCTTTTAAGGAGTTTTAAAACCCGTGAGGTAGGGGTTTCATCCTACTTGAAGTTACACTTGTTGAAGTGTTTTAGGATGATTCGGTTGGTTTGAGGCCTGAACTGCCATGTTAATCGGTCCCAAAACTCGGGACCAAGCGGGAAAATTAAACCCAATTGGACAAGCCAGGATCGCCCACGACCGTTTGGGTGCCTAATGGTATAATTTATGCCATAAATTGTATTTTGGTATGTATGAGGCCGGAATGGCCATGGAATTCGGGTTCACAAAGTGGAACCGATGTTTGGCGTTGGTCGGGAAACAAATAACCAGGGTTTTACTGCTCACAAGTGAATAAGTGTTCGAAATAATTTTTGTGAGAAAATGTGCTTGGATGGCAATCAAATTGAATTGCTTGCTTTTGTTAATTAGCCAATGTGAGCTAATTTTTGGTGTAATGGCTTGAGTTGAGTGGAAATAGATAGGTTAATGCATAAGCTTGATGTGTTAACATGATTTGCTCAATTATATGGAATATAATTGTGCGTATAGGCCATTGGAGATGAAATTGTGATTTGCTCAATTATATGAAATATACTCAGTGTATAGGCCATTGGAGATGAAATTAGATTTGCTCAATTATATGGAATATAATTGTGTGTATAGGCCACTAGAGATAAATTGTGTTTAGTTTCAAGGAGTAAATCATGATGGTCAGACATTGTCAATTCACATGTGGTGTGATTGTAAAATCGTAATATACGATACGATTAAGAAAATGAACTTCACAGATGATTTTCCCAGAATCTTGCCGTATATTTGTTCAACGCATCATTTGATGAGGACCATGACTGCTTGGGAAGTTCTCCAACACATTCGCCTGAGGGTAGTCCCACTATTTTTACCGACACTTCTGCAGTGTACTAAACCAACAAGATTTGTTTTGAAAGTGATAGTTTTGCTACATGGCTTAAGCAAGTGTGAGGGAGCCGGTGATAACTCGGTACATGGTCAATATATAGACATTCAAGTAGGATCACGACATTTGAATGTGTTTACATCGAGCATCAGATACACTTATAGGGTGGGAGAGCAGTAAACTCCATTTGGGTGATTTCACTACTCGCATTAAATTCACCTCATGATGGAATATATTATTTAAGGTACAGGGAGCATACGAGGAGACGACTCATCCTAGAGGCCGATTTTGAAGAAAGCCGGGTTATGGCTTTGATGGTTTTTGGTTTAATATATATTAAAATTGTAGATTTTATTATGCATTTGTATTGGGTAGGCAAGTAATGAAATAACTTCGACCATTGGAATATAGTTGGGCATATGTTTGATGAGTGTTGATGCAGGGGCCCATGGCCGTTTATCAGGTATGGGTCTCAGAATGAGACTATATTTCGCAGTTGACGGTAGTCAACAGACCCCGGTTTGGGGCGTCACATGAATCGTATTGATTGTAAGTGACAAACGAGAATAAGAGGGTCTATGATCAATATATTTTGGCTTATCTCCGGCATTCCAATAGGAAATCATCCTTTTGAAATATAAGGAAGAATTTTCTAGAGGATAAATTCTTCCAATATCTTGAAATAATAAAGGTAAATCAATATAATCCTTTTATGTAAAATACTCAATATGATGAGTATTTGATAATGCATAAGCAATTTTATATGTGATTGAGTAAGGTTTGTTTCTTCTCTCATAAAATCTTTTCTTTAAAGTCTCAGGATAAACTTAGTTTTATCAAAATCTTTATCTCCTAAATTATAAGCAATTTTTGGATAAATATTAAATATTAACTTTTGGTATTTCAGATTTCCTCTAATGATACCTAAAATTGCTTCTTTCTTATTTAAAATTATGTTATCCAAAAGTGCTAAATCTATTGGAGTATCAATGTCTTCTCTAAAGGTTGCACTAATAATCATTTGTATAGATCCTATGTAAATCCAACCTATCTTACATCGTTCTTTTTCGTCTATCTTTTGAATTCTTTTTTGCATTTCTACTTTTTCTAACAAAGGAATTTCAATTTTATTAGAAGTGGCTTCTATATTTAAAGCTTTTTCTTTTAAGCTAAGTCCATAATACATAATGTTTTTTCTTGATTGAAATCCAAATTTTCCCAAAATTTCGACAAACTCTAAATGTTCAAGCTATACCGTAATAAGCTTTTTAATCTTTTAAAGAGATGACTATCAATCAATAGATCTTGAGAAAATTCCCAAGCTTTTTATAATTTGATTATCTATTATTTCGCTCATTCTGAATAATCTTCATCATAATTGGAAATATCAGTTTCTGATTTTGTCTCATAAACAGATTCTTCTGAGCGAAGTTCATTTAGATCTTCAAATTTCTTTATTTTTATAAATTCTTCTTGATTTATCATTTTTTCAATATCTAAATCTAGTTCAATCTTTTTTTTTTTTTATTGAATTTATTAGGACATTCATTTGCATAATGTCCAATTTGATTGCAAGCATAACACCTGCATTCTTTTGCCTTCCGAGGATTTTTTCTATAATTTGTCTTGTATTCCAATTCTTTTTAAAATATCTTGGTCTTCTTTTAATAAAATATCTTTTCCGATCATATCTTTTATAAAATCTTTTATAAGGTTTATTTTTCTTTTATTTGTAGGTTCTCTTTAAATCTTCTATTACGTACTAAATCATTTTTGCAAAGATAAAACATTATCTTTTCTAATCGTTTTAGCCTTTTTAATCAAGTATGCCTGATGACACCATTCACTTAGCTTTTCTTTTAGAAAAGAAATCCTTCTTTCTAAGGTATCTCAATGACAAAACTGCACTTACTGCGTGCATCCCTATGGATCTGCATTTCGAATAGTAAAACATCTTTAGATACATTGTATCTGTACCAATCTTTTCGTAGATATGATAATAGTAGTCTTGAAAGACACATAAGTAAGTGTCTAAGAGGCATATATTATTTTGTTCTAGCTTTAGTAAAGCATGAACATATTTTTCAGCATATTATGGTGAATCTCTATCAATATATCCTTCTCCGAGGAATTCAATCCTATAGTGAATAAACTTTGCACAACATCCGTAATATTGTCTCCTCTAAAGCCTGGGCTTTTGTATCTGCTTAAATTTTGCCAAAATTGTAAAGTAGATTTAATCATCGACATTCCTATATATCTGCATCATCGTCATTATACGATTGATCGCGAATCGCTAATCTTATGTGAGGTTTCCCATCTATCAAGGGTGGATGAGATGTTAGGTTACAATCTAAATTCTGCAGTACCAAAGGGTTTATTCCTTCTAGTCTTAAATTATCCATTGGTGAATCTGTTTCTTGTTTTACTGCTCCAAAAATGGAAGCAATTCCTCTTGCAGTTGGTGTCCTAGAATATTTAGGCCTCATAAATCTTATGGAATGAGATGATTCAAGAATATCTAAAGCAACTATTTCTATAGGAGTGCTTGCAACAGCTTCTTCCATTGGATTTTCTTCTATTTTTAAATTATATGTAGCTATGTTTAATTTTTCTAAAGTCTGGCTAAAAATTTTATTTCGGAATCAGATGCTGATTCTAGATCCATTTTTTAATCATCACCATCAAACTAATGTTCTTGGTCTGAGTAATAATTATCAAGGGAAAGAAAAAAATATGAATCGAAGTCTTCAAAATCTATAAAGTCTTCTAGAGATTCATTACATTGTAATGATATTCTAGAAATAAAGCTACTAGGCATCCAATCAATAGCTTCTAGCCTTATTCTAAAGTTTTGGTAGGCTATGATTATGATAAAGACCATTTCTCCACTAAGGACAAAAAGTATAAATATCATATCTATTTCTTTTTAAAGAATTTTTGAATATCTTCATTGGAGAATCCTTTACCTTTCTAGAAAATAGAGCTTCTTATAGGCAGTGGTTCTACCAATCTAGTTACTTTTTTATCTAAGTCTTTTATTGCTAACTATAGTTCTTTAATCATTGTTCCGTAATATTTTACCGTGTCTTGAATTATTTTAAGACTTTTTACTAAATTGTTACTACTATCTGGTAAATCTTCATATGGAAGAACTATTTCAGGTTCAATCTTCATCTTCATCATCATCATCATCATTGATTAAATGATCACCATATGCACTATATTTAGAAACAAGATCTATCATTAGTCTATTTATTGTTAATCTTTCTAATTCAATTATTCTTAATTGATGATGAATTACTTCAGTCATAATTCCATTGAGTATAAAAATGTTTAATCTTTGTTGCTTCTGTTCTAGGCTTTGTTCTAACATTTTTAATGTATGTTTCATAGAATCTATAGTTGTGAGAAGATGTTTACATTGTAAACACTCGGTAAAAGGTTCTTCCATGTTTATTTTCTTAATCTAGATGCTCTGATACCATTTCGGCAAATCTAGAAGCAACATTAACATTAATCACTATCACACAGTCTTAAAATCAAAACACCAATTGTAAATAACACTATGAACAAGAAAATCTACAATATCATGTATAATTATAAGACAGTACAACAAGTTTCACAAAATCAACAAATATTCTAAACCTTGAGAGTATCCTTGTGTTAAATATAAAATTGATTTTATAAAGTAAATACCCATTATTATAGGTCCACCATGCTTCCATTACTATTTCTACTTATTCGGTTTTTGACCGAATAGTACCCGGGAAGACAGAGCTAGGCGTCTCTGTTAATCCCACTTCAGACCTACAGCAGGGCTATATACCTTCATCGTGGGGACACCTTCAAATACTACCAGCACAGCCTTAATTCGTTTCCTACCTTAAGGCGTAGACGATTAAATAGAAATATTCATGAATAAAGTGGAGCCATAATGGCAAGATTTACTAAATAAAATACATTTTATTTATAACACAATACTCGCAGCTTAGAATACTTAGTCATTACGTAAGAGAAAACTTTACAGTTTATACAGGTAGCTAATCTTCTTAATGCCAGCTTTTTATAGGGAGAGTGGGAATAAGAAGGAAGAGTGAGATTTTTTCCACCTGCCTTGATACTAACACACATAGCTATTTTTATAAGAATGGGACACGGGGTTCCTGACTTCAAATCTTATATTACATCAGCTTGAGCAGTGACTGGTTTTAGAAAACCAAGGGCGTAAAACCAGCGATAGTACCAGCTGTTTGCAACATTTTTGTCAGTCTGTCAATCAGTCATTTTCTTCTTTAATATTTTTTGTCCATTTATGTGAGCCAAATCTCTTGGTGGCTTGGCCATCTTCAAACAACCTTTTTCAACATAATCAGTGCTCGGGGGATACAAAGTTCTCAAGTCTCAATCATATTAATCTTTTTGAGTAAAAACCTTCTGGCTGAATCCGGAGTTGCTTTGCAATCTATTAAGATCATGACGGAGGCCATCTTGTCAAGCTTGCCATAGCTTCTTAATGGTTTTTTCAAAGCGTTTTCCATTTGTCCTTTTACGATGATCAATCCCAAGCCTCTTCGAAACTGGACATTATCTTCGGTATATGTTCTAAAAATCTTTTCTGAGTTGGAAATCAAGCTTTTTTCATATCAGACTTTTCTCATTTTTATAAAATGCCATACAGGATATGTGACGGCCCAATCACCGGGGGTCCGTTGACAACCCGTCAACCCACGGAATATTCATGGATGTCGGGTAACCCGACACCAATCATGAAAATCGGGCAGGTTCTCCTTTGTACGGAGAGCTCTAGCAAGATACACAACATGTCCCAACATTTTACAACGACCACACCGGGTCCACATGCGAGTAAAAATGGTTACTTACAACAATACTCACAAAATATATATCAACTATATAACAATAGTTCAAGAGTTACAATACTCTAATCAAAACATATATCAAAATTTAAAGTTTTACTACAAGTTCTATTAAAAATCGAATACCAAAGCCACAACCCGCTTTCTAGAACGCGGCCTCAGTGAGCTCGTCCCTCCCGTACACTCCCGTACCAAATAAGGATCTCTCGGGACGTGGTGAGCAGGCCCAATAAAGGATAATCATACGTGGCCAGCTCTCACCTAAGTGCACATGTCATAGCAAACAATCACACTCAAGTAAATACAAGATCTTACTTGAATGTCTACATGCCCAATCCCATGTGTCTCGAGTCCTCACCCGACTTCACATGCCGAAAATGCGAGTAAAAATACAATTTTCAAAACAAAAGCTTTTTGTTTTCGAAAACTTAGTACCGAGTTTCAGTAAAATTCATTAGAAAACCCTCAGAGGCGAATCTGTTGGATAACCCTCCGAAACAATTCCTGGGCCCCTCCAATGTGAATTGTTGGACAATCTCCCAACACAATTCTTCGGAATATCTTTCGTCGAACTTCCTTTCACAAACATTTTCGTTTTTTTTGTTTTCTTTCATGTCATGCACTCACACCTAATATTCTAGGTTGCCCCAATGCATATGGAATGCATTATGCCAATTCCAAAATATTCATGCTAATATATTTTTCATGTATATATTAACATAATTAAATTCACATAATTCATGTTATTCAATTCACAATCAATAACACCAAAATTAGCTCACATGGGCTAAGAACAATCCAAGCAATTCATTTCAATCACCCAACACAAAATCACATAAAAATCACGCGAATCTGAACCCGTCGGCACTGTTTCACGGCCACACAATAGGGATTTTCTACTTCTGCTTAAAATGTTTTGAGATCTAAATTACGGCTAACCAAGCCCCTCGTAATATCCCTAACCATTCACGACTCTGGGAATTCCAAAGAATAACACAAGTAAGAGAAGACCCTACCTCTCGAGTTAATGGACTCCACTAAATCAGTATCCACACGTAGCCCTTGCCGCGTAGAGCAACTTTGCTTCTTGCTCCATCGAGAACCGACGGTCCGAACACCGGGAAATCTAGAGAGAAGTCACATACTCTCTCTCTAAAATCTGAATCCAGCCCTCACTGTCCGTTTTTGCTCTTCAAATGGAGAAGAAAATTATTCATTTTTGTCTTATACATTTAAAATTTTCAAAAATTCCCATTTTGTCCTTAAGTTTTGGATTTTTAACACATGGCTTAATCTTAAGCCATTCATCTCCATCATCTCACTAATCATGCAACATGTGTCACATGGGTACATGTAGTAGGTGACTTTTGTCACATCACATGTCTTTCACAAGCCGTCTTACGGCACCCGACACCCGGTGCCTCGAAAAACGTGAAATTCCAACTGTCTCGAAATTCGACAAAATTCAACGTGGTAGCTAGATTGTGAGACGATTCAATGGGCGGCTCGCTTCATTATCTAAGATCTAGAAAATTTTGGATTTTTAACAAAATTACCATTTTACTCTTTTTTCGAAAAAATTAGAATTTTCTCAGTTTTACATTCTCCTCTAAAAAGAATTTCATTCCGAAATTTCATAATCACAACAACTCACATGCATATGCACATGCAACTATGCCATGCATAAACCACTCATTTAAGTATTAAATGACTAAACCACGACCTTCATCCCAAACAAGAAGCGGGTGGCCCGCGATATTGTCCTCGCGCCCCACGTTGACTCCTCCACTCCACCTGCCGCCATAGCACTCACTAGCCTCACGTGTCTTACGCCGCAAAACCCGATCCCAAGTATCCATAATGCACACCGGTCCCTCCTCGAAGGTCCCATCCGGCCAACCTCAATCTCTCCCCTCAATCCACTATACGAGTCGGATTCAGAGTGTACCTCCCAGCATGGAGACATGAAACCTTGTGGACACCGACATGTTGGGCGTAAAGCCAACCTCCAGACACTACAATGCCTACCCTCTGCATCTCGATATTCCATTAAACCCTGGGCGATAATTCCCTCGCTTGTCGAACCTGACCACTCCTCTCTTAGGCATCACCTTCAAGAAGACGTGATCTCCAACCTCGAACTCTAAGGGTCGACACATATCGCATGTTCTTCCGTCTGGATTCGCCGTGAGAAGACGCCGCCATATCAAGCCACCTTCTCGAGGTGTCTCTAACGATCAAAGACCGCTGATGGTGCTCTCTCTCCCACCTCGGGTCCAACATATCAGTGATATGTATGGCCTCCCATACAATGCCTCATATGGTGCCACCGTATACCGCCGATAACCGTTATCAGAAAATGGTCCCATTAAGTGGCAAATGCCTTCCCGCCTACCCTTAAGATCCGTGACACTTGCTCGCAGCATGTCCTCTAACACCCGGTATGGTCCCTCCCGATCGACCATCCGTCTGTGGGTGGAAAGCTGTACTCATGGTCAGCCGTGTGCCCATAGCCTTTTGGAAACTCTTCCAAAGTGCGCCAGAACCCTGGGTCTCATCCGACACTATGGATAATCGGTGACCTATGTAGCCTGACCATCTCGACATACAACCTAAGCAGGTAATCTCTCCAATAAAGGTCATCCGCACGACTAGAAAATGTGCCGACTTCATGAGCCGGTCCACTATCACCCATACCGCGTCATGGCCCTGTGGTGTTCATGGCAAGTAGGTCACAAAATCCATCGTGACGTGCTCCCACTTCCACTCAGCCACCTCCAATGGCTGGAGTAGCCTTGCTGGCTTCTAGTGCTTAGCCTTAACCTGCTGACATGTGAGACATCATCGAACAAAGTCCCCTACGTGTCTCTTCATTCCGCTCCAAAGAATACCACGACGAAGATCCCGTACATCTTCGCGCCACCTGATGCACGGAAAATCGAGCAAGTGAAACTCCTCGAGGATCTCCTCTCTCAAATTCAACCGGGGAACCATCACCCGCCCTTCTATACCGAAGACTACCATCTACGTGGACGGTCCAAATTCTTGTCATTGTACCCGATCAGACCCGTCCCCCGATGGACACTATCTCTGCGTCCTATCCCTAAGACTCAATCACTGGCCACTGGGAGGCTGTAGCCACTAAACTCCCCAACATACCCTCGAGCCGCATGCATCAGAGCTCCAACCGTCCTTACGGCTCGAGCATCCGCCACCTGTGAAGCTATATTTAACCAATGTTCTCATGACTTCCGAACAGTGCATCGGCCACTATATTTGCTCAACAGATGGTAAATGCAAAGTGAAGTCATAATCCTCTCTAGTTCCATCCATCTCTGCCTCATATTGAGGTCCCATCAAGGTAAAATATACTAAACTTTTATGGTTTGAGTACACCTCGAAGTGCTCACCATATATGGCAGAGGGCTAAATCTCAAGGCGAAGACTACTACCACTAACTCCATGTCGTGGTGTGGGCAATTTCGCCATGATTCTAATCGACGGGAACCGTTACTAATTCTCCCTGATCGCATCAAACACATCCTAGTCCCGACCCCAGGCATCGGGCTAACATTAATCGTGTACCCCGTCTCCTTTGTCCGATCATCAAGATAGGAGCCGGCAAGCCTCCTCTTCAACTCCCGGAATGCCTCCGCACGGCCATCCCAATCAAACTCACCTCCTTCCGGCCAATTCGCCATAGCCGCTAATCGAGAGAAATCCTTAATGAATCTCCTGTAGTACCCAGCCCATCCCAAGAAACTATGTTTCTCGAAGACTCACTTCGGCCTCTCCCAACTCATCACTCTACCGACCTTCCCAGTCCACGACACGCCCGACGACACCACATGTCCCAAAAACCTTACCTCAATAAGCCAAAACTCGCACTTACTAAACTCGGGCGATAGCCACGATCTCTCAAGAATCGTAAAACAACTCGCGATACCTATACCCCACTGACCGAGTAGATCAAAATGTCATCCACGAAGACTACGACAAATCGATCTGCAGATAGGGTTGGAACACCCATGGCATGAGGTCCATGAATGTCGCTGGCGGATTCGTCAATCCAAAGGGCATCACCGTGAACTCAAAGTGCCCATACGCGCCCTAAGTCGCTCTTAGGGGATATCTATCTCCTTACCCGCCTAATGGTACCTGTTTATCTCGAGTAGACTTGCGCTCCTCTCAACTGATCAAATAAATCATCAATCCTCGGCAATGGGTACCGATTCTTGACCGTAACCCTATTCAATTGCCTGTAATCAATGCACAGTCTAAGGGTCTTGTCTTTCTTCTTCGCAAATATAACTGAGGCCCCATGGTAGCGCCTTGGCCCATCGAACTCCTCATTCAAAGAGCTCCTGTGAGCCGGACCCAGTTCATGCAACTCAACCGGTGCCATCCCATGCGAGTCATAGAGACGGCGGTCACTGTGCCGTAACTCGATACCGAAGTCTACAACCCTCTGCGGAGGCAATCCCGATAGCTCATCCGGAAAAACATCCTCATACTCAAAAACTACTCAAGGGAGATCTAAGTCCGATCTCACCTCATCCTCCAGGGTAAGGCTTGCTAGCCAGCCCAGCAACTGTCCCTGACACCTGGACTCGTACACCGTCTGGTGCAAAATATCATGCTTGTCCCCCTGAAATACAACACGAGTACCGTTCCACGGTAGGTGGAGTGCAACCCCTCCTACGCTCACAATCGAGCGATGACTCAGAGTCACAATAATCCATCATAAGGATGGACGCCGAACTTTGACATGTCCATGACCTCGTGTCCACCAGGAGTAGAATCCCAGATCTCAACTCGCAACCATTGACATATCATCCCTATCCTCATTTCTAATCCTTTGGGGGAGAACTCATATACAAGGATCCTCCAAGGCCTCAACCTCTAAGCCTAACTCTATCAACCGATGCAAAGAATGAATGAATGCAGTTAATCATAATCAAAATAACACTTTGCCTATGTTTAGATATAGCAAAATCGCATTCTATATGATCGGGCTGATCCGTTGATTCACCAAGAGCGATGGCGTGACATCGCCCGAACCTCGACATCTCGCCTACGGGCCTCGCCCTCCGCTCAAATTTATAACCTCGGCCTCTAGCTCGCTTGTAAAGGAGGTGCCCGTAGTTCCTCGAAATCGACAGCTCTTCCGTCAGACGAATGGAGAACGAACCCGATCTCTCTATCCATCACGCCGACCGACTGCGGCTGGCCTCAAACCCTCGATCCCCTCGCCTCGGGGCAATCCTCCTCATATGTCCGGGTCTGGCAATGGTAGCACACCACCGCTTCACCAACGCACCGATCCGCCCTCGCCCGGATGGTCACGCTCGAACCTATGTGAACTAGAAGCTCCTCTACTTCTTTTTTTCCCCGAATCGAAGAAGATCACTCCTTCCTCTCACATTACTAACACCCGCATCCCGAAAGCCCGAGCATCCCCGATCTCTCTCTATGGTCGTGGCCCACTATGGAGTCCATGTCCCAGAGGTCCCACACCTCACCCACGGACAACTCACCATTCGAATCTCCCAACTCGCCATGTCCGTGGGCCAATAGTCATCAAAGAAACAGCTAGCCCGTGAATCTAGCCACATACCCAATACGCCGAGAGTCCCCCGTCTACCTAGGAACTCTTGAGCCTTCGCGTGACGAGCAGTGTCAAAAAAAAATTTGCCCATGAAAAGATCATGGAACTCGCCTCAAGTCATTAAGGTCTAGATCTCTAGAGGTCTTGCCTACCCACTATATACTAGCCTCACTCTAGCTGGCCGCAAATGGTCCGATTGGTCAGACGCAGGCGATCTTCATAGCCCCAATACCTTCCTCAACCTATATGAACTAACGGTTCATACTACTCCGGATCTCCTCCCGTGACACTGAGGATGATGTGCCCCTAACCTTGGTGCCATTCTGACCTCCTGGCTACCTCACGTGACTAGCTTGCTCAACGGCAATGCACCGCAATCCCTACAAATTTCGCAAAGGCCTCGCTAGTCAAATACCGTGGTGTTCGACTCGCACTCAGTGTGGATTCACTCCCTACGTCCTCGCCCTCGACTAGCAATCTACACATGTCAAATGGCAAGTTAAGATTCAATGCAGTATCTCTAAGGTGTAAACACAATCTCGAGATACTATTTACATACTAAAAACATTTCATACCCAATGTCCATGCATTCATGTAAATGCAAGCACAAATGTTCATATAAATCATATCCAACAAAAAAAAATTTATTTTATTTTAAAAAATTTTTATTTATTTTTTAAAACCTCGCGAACAAAGTGGTTCTTAACAAAGGTCCCAAATAAAGGACTCAAAACAAAGGTAATCGAGTCAAAATTGAGTTCGTGGCCAGCGGCATTACACCGACGAATCCCACGCGCGACACCGTGACGCAGACCGCGGCTCCGCCGCGCATTACAACGGGCGCGCGCTGTCGCGGGCAAAGGTCGCGGGCACACCGCGCCGTGATACGGCCTCCCCGGCCATGTCGCGCCGGCGCTGATCGTGTCGGCGAAGATGGGCGCCAGGTCGCAGCGCCATCGCTACCGCGTGTCGCACGCAAGGCCGCCCCGCGGTCATGCGCCTTACCCGGCCGCGGTCGCGGCTCCCCGGGTCACCGCCGCCGCCGCTGGCGCTGGGTCAGACGCAGGCCTCCTGGCCATGTCGCCGATAGCCGATCGTATCGCGGCTCGCCTACCGTGTTGCAGACCCTATTGCAAGTCGAGGTTCACGTGGTCACAATACAACTTATTGTATCGTGACTCAGATCGGAAATGACAAAGAGTCAATCCAAATTTCCCCGATTTTTTCTTTGTTTTTTTTCGTTTACTTTCATTTTTCTTTCCAAATGGTATCGTAAGACTACAATATATATATATATATATATATATATTTCATGTCTTTCAAGAGGAACCAAATAAATTCATTAAAATTTATTTTATTTATTTTTTTTCCTGCTTTTACACACTATAACCCTCAGGAAAAATTCCTCAACAAATTTTCATTTAATCTCGGACTATTTTGCCCAAAATTTCTCAAACACCTAAGGTTATATTTTCTCGATCCTAGTGTTCAACATTTTTCCTCCTATGCTACTCACCAAGCATACAAATTCACACAATTCATACACCACACAACAATCATCAGAGTGCACAAGGAATGTGTGATCTAACCCGTGCTCATCAAGTCCTAGGTAATCATATACCTAACTTATTGATACTAAGCTATACTTTAGTATCTGACATTAAGCTCTAAGTATTTATAAACCTAAGCTCGATACTGTTTCAGATTTTTAATCCCCAGGGTCCATTGACAACCGTCAACCTCGCTGAATATTCGCACGTCGCACCGACACCACTCATGAAAATCGGGCAGCCCCTTTGTACTGGGAGCTCTACCCCAAGATACACAACCTCGTCCTAACATTTTACAACGACACTGGTCCACATGCGTAGTAAATGGCCACTGGGCCCAATCCACCAATACTACAAATTATAGCATCAACTATATACCAATAGTTCAAGAGTTATTATAATATTCCAACCAAAACATATATCAAAATCTCTAAAGTTTTAATACATGTTCTACAAAACGAATACCAAAGCCAGCCAACCCGGCTTCTTCTAGAACGCGGCCTAGTGAGCCGCCATCCTCCTACACCCCACCGGCCAGTGATCCTTCGATAAAGGAAAAAGTCTCCAAAGAGGCGATAATTTCCTACGAGGTTACCGCCACCTGGCGCACATGCGTTGCATGCCTCAACCGTGGCAGGTGTCCGCTGACTACCCGCCAACCCGCTGAAACATTCCCGTGAATGCTCGTGACCACATTTCTCACTAAAATCAGCAAGAGTCTCCTTTGTCACGAGGAGTTCTACCTGTAAGTACAACATGTCCTAACATCAATCACCTGACATAAATATGGATAAAACTACTCCTGGGCCTATAATACAATATTCTTCACAATATATATATCCAACTATATCCACAATAGTTTCAAGAGTTCTAAATTCTACTCTTATAAAATACATATAATAAAATTAGAGAATTTAATACGTGTCATACATCATAAACCAAAGCCACAATCCGGCTTTTCTTCTCTAAAATCTCAGATCTGTGGACGAGCCGCCTCCTCATGCGCTCCCAGACTCAAAATACGCTCGACACAGCCTAACGCCCGCAGCACTTAATCACCCTAAGCTGGCCACTTCTCTACCTATGCAATGCAATGTCTAAATAAACACACATTCAAGGCAAATGCATGATCCTACTTGAATGTCTAATCGATCATCTCACGAAATTCATCGACCCTCACACTCACCGAGCCTCGTATGAGAATTATTATATTTATTTGTTCGTGATAAAATCCTCTCCGATGTGTATATAATTGGGTCAGCTCCGACGATTGATAATATTCGTGGACTACCCTCCGATGTATATCAATCTGGGCCGCCTCCACATTGATATTTTTAGTTTGACTACTCCTCGATAATTAACATTTTGTGACAACCTTCGAATCCATTTTCTTGGGATTTCATCTCATGTACCTACCTTATAGTCCTAGGTGTTCCAAAGGCATATGGTTCTGATGTATGCCAATTCCAATACAGTTTAATCTACACAAAATATATAAACATGCATATATTTACAAAAACATTCAATTCATACAATCATACTATGTAAATTTTCATTTCATACATCAAAATTAGCCTACTTTGGCTAATGATCAAACAGTAATTCCAAATTTGAACTCATCATCAAACACATTTTCACACAAAAATATATTTCGTATCACTATTCCTATGAATGCGAAACCCAGGCTTACGGTTCCGCCACCATCAATTCACCTGGCTCACTTTGTGAACTCCGCATTTCACGCCATTCACGGCCTCATCCAAACCAATACATGATTTAATACAAAATTTCAAGATTTAACAACCCAATCAGTCGTAAGGTCACTACGCTTCCATTTGTGTTCCAAAATTATATCAATTCGGTCCTGCCTGGGGATCGATCAAACGGCCCTCATTTGCCCATCTCACCAACATTTACAATGTTTAAACAAAGAGTAAAACGCAAGGCAAGGAGAAATCCTCACCCCAGTGGAGCTCGGTGAAACCCCTAAATCCGGCACTCACTGTGCCTCCGCCAGAGAGCAACTTTCCTTCCTTGTCCCTCGAAGACTCCGACTGGCCTGACGCCCAGCAAACCCAGAGAGAAGCTCACTCTCTCTCTCTAAAAACCAAAATATCTAACCTCCCGCGATTTTTCTCCCCTTCAAAGACGCTTTTCCTTTTCCTCTTTTCACTGTAGGAGACTTACACTATTCACTTGGCCTTTGTCATTTAAAACTCTTCCATTAATACCAAACTCATGTCCTTCTTTCTCCCATTTTGACATTCGACATTATCTCGCTGTCCATTGTCATCATTTCTCTACTCATGCCAATTTATGGCACATGAGTACGTGTTATATGTGACTTTGTCACATCGAATACCGCTTTACTAAGACCCGAAATGCTACGCCCTCAAAACGCGCCAACTTCGGGATCGGCCCTAATCTGACGAAATTGACGTGTTAGCTAGATTTCCTCATGAGACGATTCTAACGGTGTAACTACGATCATCCGAGATCTTAGAGAATAAATTTTTGGATTTTAACCGAAATTACACTCTTTGTAACCGAAATTACGATTTTACGCTTTTTCCGTAAATTGAATTTCGCCCATACATGTCATGGCAAACAATCACACTCAAGTAAATACATGATCCCATTTGAATGTCTACATGCCTAATCCCATGTCTCGAGTCCCCACCGAATTTCACACATGCCTTAAGCCAAATGCAAAAATACGCCTTTCAAAACAAAAAAGCTTTGTTTTTTGAAAACTTACTACCGAAGCCCCGGTAAAACTCATCGACAATCCTCCGAGGCGAATCTGTTGGATAACCCCTCCGAAACAAACTACGGCCCTCCGACGTGAATTGCTGGACAATCTCCCAACATACCCTCTCCGTAAAATCTTCCACGAAATTCCTTTCTCAAACATTTTCATTTTTTTTTTGTTTTCTTTCATGTCATGCACTCACACCTAATATTCTAGGGTCGCCCCAAAGGTATATGGAATGCATTATGCTAATTCCAAAATATTCATACTAATATACTTTTCTGAAGTGTATATATTAACATAATCCATATTATTCAGTTCACAATCAATAACACCAAAATTAGCTCATATGGCCAATAAATAATCAAAGCAATTAATTTTGAATCACCCAGAACAACACAAAATCACAACAAAATCACGTGAACACCGAAACCCCGGTCGGCAATCGCTCACTTCGCCACACAATAGGATTTTCCACTCAATTCAAAATGTTTTGAGACCAAATACGCTAAATCAAACCTCTAATATCCTAACTATCATATCATGTTTCCAACAAAGAATAAATACGGCGAGAGAAGACTTTCTACTCGAGCGCCGTTTGAACTCACTAAATCGGGTGTCCACGAAAGCCCTTACCGCTGTGAGAGCAATCTCTTCTTGCTTCTGCCCCGTCGAGAACCGATACCAAACATCGGGAACCCAGAGAGAAGTCACACCTCTTTCTAAAATCCGAATCTGTTCTCATTGTCCGTTTTTGCTCTTCAAATGGAGAAGAAAACTATTCCTTTTTGTCTTATACATTTAAACTTTTCAAAAATTCCCATTTCGTCCTTAAGTTTTGGATTTTTGACACATGGCTTAATCTAAGCCATTCATCTCCATAATCTCACTAATCATGCAACATGTGTCACATGGATACATGTAGGCAAGTGCACTTTGTCACATCACATGTCTTTCATAAGCCGTTTTACGGCACCCGACACCAGTGCCTCGAAAAACGAAAATCTCGACTATCTCTGACCAACAAACTACGTTGTAACTAGATTTCACATACAATTCCACCTGAAGTCTGGTTTGTCATCTGAGATTTAGAAAAATTTAGGATTTTAACCAAAATTACCATTTTACCATTTTTCAAAAAATTAGAAGTTTCTCGGGTTTTACAGGATAAGTTTGATTAGCATCAAAATCAGGTCTAGCACTGAATAAATCAAGTTCTATGATGTCATCAATCTTTATCATGGGATTATTCCCAAAATTATCTTTAACACCTTTAATCCATCCATATCTTTCTCGATTCTCTCCCTCGGAAAACCGAGAAGTCATGTATATGGGGCTTATGCTACCAAAATCATACTAATCTAGTATCCATAGTATCTTCTCCTTAGTGAAATAAATCCTGCATATTTCTGATTATCGACAATCATTCTCTTTAGAGCCTAACCGAATAATCTTTCCATGGTTTCACCATAATTTCAAGGATTCCTCCGCCCGAGATATCACTCTTTTCTAAAATTGTTTCGTAATTTGATGTCTGAGGTCTCAAAGAATACTGTAGATGCTCCTGCCATGTTGCTGAGGCATCTTTATATTTTTAGTATCTTCATTGATTAATATTTTAAAAAGCTGAGATTATCATCATCTTAGAAATAAGATGTTAATAATTCTTCTTACAAGATGTTTGTATTAATACTAACTTTTCTTAAATCAATAAATAAAGCTAACAGTAGCTTTGATTTTTTCAGAAGAGGTCTCGGTTCTATAAGTCGACCATAAACTGCTCAATGATTTATTTGACTAAAATCTTCTTGCATTTATGAGAGGTTATCAATTACCCATCAACTTCGCCAGTCGCCCATTTTCATCTCTTGTTAAGAAATCGTTAAATATCATTTTTGTGAGAGCAAATGATATTAATATCAAATATATATTCCGATAAACAGGTTCGCTATCCGATTAATCTTTTTATATTCAAAGCCTTTGAAGGTAAAATTATTCTTATAAAGCTGACTGAGTACACGGGCTTCATTAAAAAAATTTAGGTAATAAATAAATATGAAAATTTCTTTATCCTTTAAATAACCGCTAAAATTCTTATCTTTTTTAATATGATATTCTTCTGCAGGAGTAAATGTACTCAAAGTATAGTGGCATAATTCTCGTAATTATTATATATCCTTACACTTTGCCCAAGTACTTTCGGGAGATGAATCGCTTCAGAATTAGATCATCATTATCTAAAGGAAGTTTTAGTTTTGGCAACTAACATGCTGAGATTTTATAAATCTTTATATGACTTCTTTCATGCCTTTTGTGAATTCAAATCTTTGTTTTTCACTTGTCAATTTTCTTAAAGGTTTTCTTAGATCGGCAAGATTTTTTATAAAACCTTCTGCATAATTTAGTATTCCTAAAAATCTTTGTAAATGTTTTCAATCTTTTATTTTTTCTGGGAAATCTTTAATTTTTTCTAATATGTGAGCTGTAATTCTGCTACCTTCTTCATCTATTATTAAACCTAAAATTCAATCTTTGATTGTCCAATGGTTGACTTTTCTTGGAAAGCCCACCCCATGAGTAATACATAAATTTACAAATATATTCAAATGCCCAAGATGTTGTTCTTATCATTTGAGGGATTTACATAATATCGAATATAGACATGTATAAAATCATAATCTTTAGGATATTATCCATCTTTCTTTGAAAGATCCAGGACATTTTTTAATCCAAAAGGTAAACATTCCATTCATCAGTTCCCTTAGTACTACAGCGGCCACTGACTTCTGGATTCTTTTTTAGCTATATTTTAACTGATAAATCCAGATTTACAATCAAACTTAGAGTGTAAATTTTTACCTCTAGTTTTATGTATAAGAGTTTCTTTATGGGGTAAAAAATATCCATCAAAAATCGTATTGTCATTTAATTGTTTTTAATGACAAAACTGCATTCAGCCTGTTTCCTCTTTAATTACTCTGTTTCTGAAACCGGGAAAAAAGCACCAATGTGAGGCCTTTAGAAGGTCTAATCAATTTTAATCAACAATTTTAGTTAAGTGCGGGAAATCTTCACCCAGTCGTGGCAAAGCCCCTGTGTTTCTACTCCTTTAATAATTTTAGCCCTTTGACCCTAAGGTTGTGGTTAAATCTTATTATTATCCCAAAATTGTAAGGGATTTTCAACATAAAGGGTGTCTAATTTTTTTTGTACTTGAGCACATAAATCAAGTTTGTATAGTAATCGAGTTTCAAGTTTTAATAATGGTCGGTCAAAAAATTTTCGAGGTACAGGGAAATATATAGGGAAATGCATTGTTCCTAGAAAATAAACAAGATAACACTCAAATTTGAAGGGAAGGTGAATTTGTATAGACAAAGCGATAGAGCAAGTTTATTATTAATAATCAAGCATAGTACATTCTCATAAGATGAAAAATAAATAATAAGAAAATTCTGTTTTCACTTCCTTCAAATCTTTAAAAGGAAGGGTAAATTGTCCTAGTTTTTGTAGAAATGCTAAACAACACTTTTTCTGTGGATAACTATTAGACTTTAGCACATGTTGAAACAATTAACTTCGAGACCCGGATTTTTTTGAGAACCTCTGCTTTTATATCATGTTAAACTACCAATAATCATAAACTTGTAATTGTACAGAGTGAAACAATGTTGTTTTTTAGACTGTCTAACACTTCACCTAACTATTGAATTAGAGATATACTACCAATGAGAAATAATACAGACAAAAACCTTCGAAGATTATAATTGGATTTTCCAGGTTAAAGGGGTTGATAAGAAGACAACAAGGCAGAAACATAAACAAATTAAATAAACATTTTCCTCATCGATACTCCAAGAATCCAAATATGAAATTCAAAGCTCTAACTTGTTCAAATGCATGAGGTGATTGCAGAGACAATTTTGATAATTCTTATATTACCAAAATATACCTAGTTGCTTCAAATTATTCTGCAACTAAGACTCTAATCCTTTGAACTCGCACTTTGTTCTCGACAACAAGTCCTTAAGATCCTGCAAGATGAACAACCTTACCTTGTAAATTCTACTCTTATTCTCATATTACATGTCTTACAAGACAAATATAAAGATGATTTAAAAACCCCTTACATATTCTTCCTTGTAGGATGTGGTGAGAAGATTTGATTAAGTCAAGACGCATGTCAAGCGCCAAAGTAAAATTCTCCTGATTTATTGTTTTAACATTCAAGTTATCAAACACATATATATTATTGTGAATTAATCGTTCTAAACCTAATCAAAGCAAATTCTTCTACAGCCCTACTTACATGAATGTAAAAGTTGGTGAACATGATAATCCGAACCTTATTACAAGAGAAGTTTATGGTGTGAAGGTTAAATGATAATGGCTAAGGTGTATTGTACTACAAGGTTCAAACAAGTCGACTATAAGATGGTAAGAAGTGCAGATTATCATAACTAACTCCACCTTCATTTTTTATTTTATCGATTTTCTTATATTCTTATTATAATTAACCTAATTGAAATTGATGCGTGGTTGAACCTCAAGTAAACCCGAAAAATTAGGAAATTTTTAAAACGGGAAAAATGATAATATTAATAATAAATTGTCAAAATGGTTCAGGGAAGCTTCAGAATATTTTCTAGACTTTGATGATAAACTGACTATGTTGTTAAATTTTTCTTGCGAAATCTAGTGACCCAAAACAGCTCGCGACTCGAGATACTGAATATTTTGCTAATTTTCTCAGATGTTCATTAATGACTTCCAAGAAAAAGATTTTTACAAAATCTCGAAAGTCGGGAACACTGAGCTAAGTTCATTTAGACTAAATTGAACTAAAAATAAATAAATTATTTCAGGGTAGAAATAGACTCGAATGAGAGATGGACATTGCGCCATGTATAAAAAAAATAAAAAAAAATAAAAATGATAAGTTGTTTTTTCCAAAAAGGAAAACTAAAGGGAGAGATTATGCAAAGTGAGGAGAGAGAGAAAGAGAGAGAGAAAAAGAAAAAGTCTTTTTTCCTTCTTTCTAAGACGCAGCCAAAAAATTCGGGCAGGTTTCGTCGGAGCAAGAGGCAAAGTTCATTTACACATCGAGAGCTACGCGTGGGTACAAAAATCTTGGAGTTTTGTCAAACTCCATGAGGTAGGGAATTTTCCTATTTTGGTTCTTTCTAACCTAAAGGTTATTTAATGGATTGGGGTTTTCTTAAAAGCCACGAATGTCGTGAAATTCCAAATTCAAATTTTTTTGAATCGAGTGTAGGAATTTTTAGGAATTTGGATCAAGTTGACAAATTCGGAAGTTGAATTTTGTGGACCGTTAACAACTAGCTTGAATTTTCGGACTGCTGCATCGCCTTTCGGAAGTTTTGTGGTGTGTTTTGTACAGCGCACCGTGACAAAACCATGAAGGGACCAAGAGGTGCTAAGTGCCTTTATGTGGGTCCGAGACGGAGTCATATTGTGTGTTATTGCTTGGAAAAATAAATACTCATGTTGTTGTGTGTAAAAATCATAATATATGTTTGCGTTGATTTATTAACATGGAAATGGTAGGATGAATGGAAATTATATAGGAAATATAATTATCCAAATTTATAAATGTTGTATAACTCTTATTATATGTAGTACACATAATATGAAATGACATATCTACATTTGCTATGCAATAGGACATTAGTATACTGTGTGTGCACAGATGGTCATCCAATTTCACGTTGTTGATGAACGGGTAGTGAATTCGTGATTTCGACGACGTCCAATAAATGTCTCATGTTTAAAACATAAAAGAAATATAAATTAATGTGTGTTGCGGAGTGCAGGGTCGTAATCCTCGTGAAGTTTTCCTGAATACGTGGGTGTAAGAGACCGCGATGTGATCCAAAAAGTTCCTTCAGAGGGTGGTGAGACCCACAGTTTCGAAAAGTCTACCCAAAGAAGACACACGTCATGGTTATCACATAGATTTCGAAGCCAGCTGATAGGAGTCGGATTGACTTGGAATTAGTCACATCGGAACTCGCCAGACCGGGTAATCGTGAGCCGGATAAGGGCTCGTATATGTGTGTCATTAGTACTACTAAGGACGCCACACTTGCATCCTCGTATGCAGGAGTCACAGACTTAAGCTATGGGTACATGTCATCTCATGCATTTATATGAAATATTCCATATAGGATTGCATTTATTTATATGGAATGTGATCGAATCGCCAGAGTCACATCGTGATGTGCATTTTGTGATGGAGTGAATTTCTCAGAGGAAAATTTTTCACTAGGCATTGCTCACCCGTTGTGGGAATCCCTTCGTGCATGGGTGTACAGAGACAAATAATGACGAGGCCGTGATTGTGAAGAAGGCCAACATGTATTCTGGACAATGCTTTGTAAAAGTACTATAAAAAGAATTGTGATTAAATTCTTTTGGACTATTGTATAAATAGTCAGTATGTAATTATGGTGGCAGAGTCGTGGATCGACTCTTATGGACTGTCATTAATTGTTCATTTTCATATTTTTGATTTAAATATGAATAAATGGGTCCCGTTAAAGAGAAGTATTGAGGTGGTACCAAGTAAACTATATTAGAACAAGTTAGTTTTAATATATGTTCAGATAAAAGTGTGTAAAATAAACTCTATAGATTATTATGATATAGGTTAGGCGTTTGGTAGATCTCCCCGAACAAAGGAGACTTACCCGATTTTTTTTTAAATATAACATCCAGTTAAATGGAACACAATAAAGGTGGTATCTGATCACCCAAATCATAAGTGACTGTGAAAGCTGACAAAGCTGTCAACGGGACCCTCGAATCGAGATACCGCATCAAGACTGGATCTAATTCATTCCGTAGATATTTATGCCGATAAAAGTTTATGACCGAATGTGCCTTTCTCATATGATGCAAGTGTAATCCTGAATGTGTCCAATGAAAATGGTTCCTCATGAAGTTGTGGATCAAATTTTGCTCATACTTTTCGTCAATGATGACTGATGAAATCGATACATGTGATAGCAATCTTTTCGCTAGTTTTACAACTTAACTGGGCCAGATTAAATTCTCATGTGAGATTTGCCAGCTGATACTATAACAATAGTAAAGGTATATATAAGAATATATTCAGAAAACTGCAAAATCTTTCATTTATAGATTACTAAAAAAGTGCCACTTAAGTGGAAGATAATGATTTAATGAGAAATATCCTTCGTAGAAGGGAATTTTTCTTGAGTTTTAGATTGAAATAATGCATATAAAATAAAAAATTACAAAACTAGCCTGGTGTCAAACTATTAACCCATGGCATTAATGCCGTTATTGGTGTCACGCAATTGAAAATTAACTGCCACGATTGAAATAAAGGGCAACTAAAATTGATCAAATTGCCGCTGCTCGGGCCAGCCGCACTTAATTTCAATAGAGGTTCTTCCATCCTTCCTTTTTCGATCCGCTCAAATATTTGTGCTCAATGCTTTAATACCAAACTAAAGGTGCAGGAGGATTTGTGCCGGAAACCCTACAATCAGCCCCAAGAATATCTAGAAGCGCGCGATATGGTCCTACTTAAAGCCGACAATAGCTTCTAAACATTGTACATGAAATGTAATAAAGTGTGGGGATTGCTGCTTGTAGGTCAGGCTAACACCTACTTATTTATTTATTTTGTCCATCTCTGCAATCGCTAGGCCGCCGTCGGCGCAACAACAAATGGTCCAACTTTTCCGGTAATAACTATTTCAGAAAGAAGGTCATATGAAAATCTGTGGCAAGAAACACCGCTTTGGGGTGTTCATGGATCAATGGAAAGATCACGGCAGAATATTTAAATATGCCCTGAGGGCAAAGAGGATCATAACTTTGGTTTAAAATCTATGTTTTGTACAAAGTTCAGCCGCTTTGGTTGTGTCGGCGAAGAAGTTTCCGTTTAATACGACCATTGCATGAGCATGTTTAAATGCGAATTATGAGAATACCATGAGTTAACATGGAAGGTTGTATGATATTATTGTTATCATGGATTGATGAACGTTAATATGTACTATATCTATGTATACATATCAGCATGAAGTATATGAATTTATATGCTGTAATATATGTTTGCATGGAAATTGGACATGAAGTATAATCACAGAATGATTCATGAGTGCATCATGGCGTAACATGAGTAGTTGCAGTGATAATAGTTATCGTATATGCACAACACTCGCTCAGCCCGTGTGGGCATGTAACGTTAATCACCATTCTGTGAATGCGTGAACTCCAAAACTAAGGACAATGTCCAACTTGAGACCACGATGGCATAAAAAGAATAAATAAAAGTGGAAATAAATTTCAATGTGTGTCATGCATACAAAGGTTGTAATCCCCTCGTGAAAAGCTGAATTAGTGAGAGACCATGTATTACTTCAAAAGTTTGTGATAGGTAGAGACCGCGAATTATTCAAAAGTTATATGATATAGACCGTGTGGCCATCCAGTTATGTACGTGTTGAGACATGCTGTAATCCAAAAAGTTTCAAGTGCCCAAAATAAGACAAGCACGATTAATAAGGACTTTTAGCTCAGACGGAGTTGAACTGACTTGATTAGCTGTCACTGTTCTGCAAAGCAACCGTACGTTAAGGTCTGCAGAGGCGTGGTCATCCGCATAAAACCAATGACTAGTTGTCAAGACTACACAGGTATGCAGGAGCTCTGTGAGTGACTTATACAAGGATGAGATCCTACATGCATGAGCAAGGGCTTACATTCATAAAAGAGGCTTTCACTGGATGTGTATTGGTTAATGACCACCGTAGACAGAGCACTTGTGGTAGGAGTAACTTAGAGAGACACAAATATCGGGCTTTGTCTACTCCCTTGCCGTGGGACTCCTTCGTGGCGTATAAGATCAAGGCTCCTTCAAGGCCGGTGGAGTACGGTTACGCCTGTCATACTGAGCCTACTTAGAAAATATATTAGAATAACTACTTTAATATATTTTAGTACAAAGTATAAAAGAGTTAAAATAACGTAAACTCTTGTGAACATTATAAGAAATTGGTTATTTATAAGAAATGGCATAAATAGGTCCCAATATATATGATACGGAGTGTGATCGAGCACCCGACATTCACAAGTTCGCGTTAACGGTCAACTGGACCACCGATAAAGATCATAGCATGGTATCGTGCCACAGGCACACGAGTACCCAGGCCTCAGGGACATGAGTTTAAAGCGACAATAATGGCAAATTAATACTCATCGCCACAAACTGCATCGGAGTTTGAAAATGTGCAATGTGGACTATGGGAATGTTAGATCATGCATTCAGGTGCATTTGATGACTTGATCATGGTGTAAGGAATGTTTGTTTCAGCCATTATGTGATTGAATTCATGTGAAATGTATATTACTTGTAAATCAGGTATGGAAATTAATTTGAGGTCGAGGAAATATGTCCTTGTAGTGGGTCTGCAAAGATAAACCAATGACATATTGTATACGTATATACTACAAGGTAGAAGTATATGGGAAATGAGTATCTTCTAAGTTCGAACTCAATCGGGTTGTGTTAGTGATTGAAACAAGTACCACTAAAGGAAAAGGTGATTTAACGGGTTAGTTCATGATGAGTAACTCCATTAGTAATGCAGATGCACTACCAGCTAACAGGATAGAAAATTTAATAACGCTGTTGCCATTTGACATGTGTAGATGGCAAGTTGCGGGCGAGGACGTAGAGGTCATCTGAAAGCAGCTGGGCACCACTGGTATTTAATCAATGCGCCTCACGAGGCTATTTGGGTCGCATCGTCGCCATTGCACAAGCTTAGTAAATTTAGTAGTCGTGGAGGTCCTGCACTCCGAGGTCAGGCCTCATACCATCTCCAATGTTCAGCTATAAGGGAGATCCATGGCATATCATTGTCTGGGAGATTGAGAAGGGTGCCACTACCCTGCTTCTGTGACTCGAGACTCGTGGATCGGACTCTCTACCTGATTTTTATTTTTTTTATTTTTTTAAAAGCTAATCGGGTAATCGGTATGGCTCTTACATCCTATAATTAATCCCATTTATAAACATGCAAACTTTATTTTTACTTATAACCGTATACTAATCCTACATGTAGTGAACCTTCCTCGTGTGTCGTCTGTACCAGATAAAAGTCTTCTGATGTCTTCTTCCTCGTAATCTATACCATTAAAACTCGTATGCTTTTACGCTTTGAGCAGAAAATACGTGTCTTATGCATACACATTTAATGCATAAAATAACAACAGTATAATATAAATTTTATGTATTTATATTATGAACTTATACTTAATGCATTTATTTCAATGACCCATGAGTTACGTAATCCTATCTTACGCAGACTTCTACTTATAATGTGAATACTCATTCATTCTGAGTCCTAGGTTAACGATACCTATATCATACGAGTACCTTGGTACTACGGAGTTTATCATTATCCGAGCTTACACGGAGATACCCGCAGGCAGGCCGCCGAATTACGGGAACGATACCATATTGTTGAACTTATTCTTATACTAAGTACTTGTAAGTACTACAAAACTTATAACGTCTTACTAACTTACATCGTTCAGAGCGTAACTCGACATGTATTTCGTGATTCTATACATGTCTTACAGAGAATATATTTATTCTTTTACGGAATCATAATCATTCTGACGTGGAGTTATTATACTTATTCCTTACTGGGATTCCTATCCTTGGCGAAGGTATCCGTAGGTACAATAAGTCTTAATCCAATCATAATCAGACGCATACAGGTTGATCAAACGTATGCATACGTACATCGCATAGACATTAGTCCAGAGCGCGGTAGCACAGATCAGAATGTATACATATACTTACTTTACTTGACACGAGTACCCTTTAGGTACTAATGACTTATACTCTGTTTTATCGGGACATGGGAGTACCCAGAGGTACTAAGGTAGAGTTTAATCTGCATACAGGAGTACCCCTAGTAATTACAAAAAACTCGATGAAATACGAGAGTACCCATAGGTACTACGTAACTTAATCGATCACGTGAGGCCCGTAGTACTACGTAACTTAAGCAGAGACGTGTGACTTAATCGAGACGGAACTTATTCAAATACAGAGTACCCGTGAGGGTACTAGCGTAACTTAATCGGCTGTGAGTACCCGCAGTACTACGTAACTTAAGCAGAGACAGGAGTACCCCTAGGTACTACAAAACTTAAGCAGAGGCATACAGAACTTATTCAGATACATGAGTACCCGTGAGTACTCACGTAACTTAACCGTGATACAGATGAACTTATTCCGATATAGATACCCGTAGGTACGCTGTGACTTTATTCAGAACACAGAGTACCTCTTAGTATCACTACTTAAACTTATCGTGATCAGAGTTTATCAGAGATGATAATCAGTGATGTGGAGTTAATCCATATACGAGTTAATCAGAGATGTGAGTTAATCAAAGACAGGAGTACCATAGGTGCCTGGCGTAACTAAATCGTGAGATGTACTGGTAACTTAATTAAATACAGAGTACCCGTAGGCACCATGTAATATTTTCGTATACAAAGAGGATTCGTGAGTACTACGTAGCTTAATCGCAGGACAGAGTTAATCAGTGGGATAGGAGCTAATCCGAGACAGAGTTAATCAAAGGACAGGAGTTAATCAAAAGACTCCGGAGTACCCATAGGTACTGGCGTAACTAAATCGTAGACAGTAATAGAACTTTAATTAAATACAGGAGTACCAGAGGCACTGCTGCAATACTTCTTTCTTTATTACAGGAGTACTGGGAGGTACTACGTAGAGCTTAATCAGAGACAGAGTACCCGTAGGGTACTGCAGAGCTTACTCAGTAGCTGCAGGAGTACCCGCACTCATGAGCTGACCGTACATGTGAGTACCCTTTAGGTACTACAGAGCTTACTCAGTACAGAGTACCCGTGAGGTACTGGCAGAGTTTAATCGACACAGAGTACCCGTAGTACTCATGCAATGCATACGCAGGTTATCTGCATCTTTACTCTTATTCTTGTCTCAGTGGTCCTATCATATGTCCGTCTCGACTACCTAGACCAATCATAAGAAATGAGTAGGACGCAGTTACAATGGCACCGGCTGCACGAGAGGCATCGGGCTGCCGTGAGCACCGCAGAGTACCGGCATCGAACAGATGTCGAGTACTAATCCCGGGAGTACCGGCACTAATCGGAGTGCCGGCACTAATCGAGTACCGGCTACTAATCAGACGCCCACTCATTCATTCTTTGGTCCTAGGTAGTCATACATCATATGTCTTTTAGAACGGCAACCTTTCTAATCAAGCACTGCGGATCATGACATCATGTTTTTCATATTCATGTTCATGTTCGTGTTTCACCGCTTTCGTGCTCTACGCCTATTCCTTATGGCATTTCGGGAGCATTGCAAATATATGATTCATCTGAACACATCATTCATTATGTATCCTGTCCTCGATGCATCTACGCTTCTTAGAATTGAATCAATCCACCGGATCATCTATACTGCTATGGCATTTTCATGCCAACTAGTAGATTACCATTTTTACCGAGGAACAGTTTGTAATATTAATCTTCCAGTGCCTTGTCCCCCATTTATTAATTTCCTGGTTATTTTGTGCTCCTTATAAAGCTAAGGTGCTAAGGGTTCTATTCCAACTGAATCACCCAATTCGGAGCGACCGAACTCCTAGTTGAGTCCTAAACATCCCGGATTCTCTCTATGTTCAAAGCCGAACCAGAATTTATTTGGTTACACACGGTCCCACTCTTGAGTGAATTTTTGGGCTATCTAGGAGTCAGAATTTGAGATACTTATTAAAGAGGTTTGTTCTCCTTAAGTCTATGTTATGGCTACTTGAATCACTCAACCGGATAAGAAATGAGCAGTTATGGCCAAAAATACGAAAACTGGTCAGAACAGAAACCAGAACAGGTTGTACTGGCGCTTCGGTTGTACTGGTACAACTTGGCCAAAATGACTAGAACTGAAATTGTACTGGCGGCAGCTCACTGTAATTTTTATTAACCCAATTCAAATTGCCTGCACGTGTGTTTTTCACCTATTTTCCATGTTTTGATATCCAATCAACTCTACACTTCAAAACACACATCAAAACCATTTCTAATTCACCTCGAATCTTTTCTATTCAATTCCTCCTTCAATACTTATCTTAGTTCAAAGACTTATCATGACTACTTCAAAACCCATTCCAATATGGGTTATAACCTTGTATACACAAATCAAATCTCAAGGGATTTATTAGGATTTATTCTGAAACCCTAATCCACCATTTAATTAACTATGAAATTGGTCCAAAGAGAGGATTTCAAGAGCTTGTGCCATATAGGTTTTACCCACCTTACTTGCCATCATTTTTAAGTTAAGATGAAAAACCTCTAGCAAAAACCCCATGTTCGGGGGACAAACTACAACCAACCAAGCATGGCAATTCATACATAATCTCTAGAATCCATAATAAAGTTAGTTTCCATACTCTTGTGGGCTTGGATCTCGCTTCTCTTCCTCTTTCCTCCTTCTCTTCTTCTCCCTTTCACGATTTGTTCCCTCCAAATGAGACCACTCTTTGGTCTTTAATCCAGATTTTCTAGGCCTTGTTTGGCCCTCAAAACCCATTTTTGGCTAAGTTGCTTTATTTGTTTTTAAGCTCTACACCTCTTCTATTTATGAATACACTTTCTTTATTTCATTTTGGCCTCAAATCTTTCACATTAGACTTTTGGGTTCTCGACCAATTACAAAATCGTCTCTTAAGTCTTGTAACTCTCTCCGTTGTTCTCAAGCTGTGTCTTCGCATTTAACTCAAGAAACAATCAAATATGCTACAAAATACCCAAAACATGCCGAAAACGACCAGGTATATTCTCGGGTGTTGCGTATTAGTATCAAGGCTATGGATTAATTCGATGCAGCCAAGATCGTTAGCCATGCTCCAATAGAAGCGTGAGTCCTGCCGTATGACCGGTTAAGACCTCTAGGACTTGGGATGCAAATGACTGACAGAGTTCCACTGGCTCTTTATGAGAAAAAGTATCCTCGCCATTATTAGACATGCAAAGGCCCAGGAGTTCCTAGAGCTGAGGCAGGGAACAATGACAGTGATGGAGTATGTGGCTAGGTTCACAGAGTTAGCCTGTTACGCTGACGACTATGTGGCCACAGATCTGGCCAAGGTCAAGAGATTTGAGAATTGGTTGAAGTTGTCCATTCGGGGCAAGATTGTAGGACTCCGTCTACAGACACGGATCATGGCCTGGATGGCTTCAATTATGAGAGAGAGATGTGAAGATTTTACGGTATCCGAGCTGCGGATACCGGTGAGGGGAGGGGAGGATCACCTTCCTCCTAGTTCGAGAAAGGTGCTGTAAGGCTTCCTCGTCGCAAGGATTTCAAGAATGTATCGAGGCTATCAAGGCCAAGGCCAAGAATGTGTTATCACTTGAATTAGCAAGACAGTGATATGTTCTTCGCCAATAACCTGATATATGAGACGGGATTGCCCTGCAGGCAGGATCCTGGTGAGCCAAGCTAGCGACCTTGGCCATCGCTGGGAGGCGCGGATTAATAATGTATTCCTCCACCTAACACGGGTCGAGGAACCAAAGATCAGTCCCATGTTCTACACAGCACTCAAGCACAAAGTGAGCCGTAGGGACCAGGATGGGTCGAGGTCAATGGCAGGCTCAGAGGGCTCCGAGATCGACCATGGGGCACACGACAGTTATTATTGTCGCCACCGCACATGAGACAGATTGTCCTTGTGAGGCAAGGTCCCATGGTAACGAGGCTGAGCCATCGATTAGTCCGGGTATGCAAGGCACGTTTACGCTCTCACAAGAGTGTCGTTTAAATTAGGATGCATCATATTCATCATTGTTGCCTCTTGTGTGATAGATTTGAGCTCGAGGTCAGGCCTTTGAGAAGCCAAGCTAGATGTTCTCCCCTAGGATCTGTGGTGAGAGTCACCCATCAGTCGATCAGAGGCGAGATCTCAGGATTCCGCTTCATGTGAGGAATTCTTCGGGTGGTAGACATATTACCTGGATGTCATTCTAGACATTGATTAGTTGGCGGCCCATTGGTTGTCGCAAGTGATCAGGACCTTAGAGGTCATCGCCATACACCAAAGGTATTCGAGTCAGGTGGTTACATACGACGTGGTTCGACGTTATGTGTGAAATTTCGTGATCTAAATTCTTTTAAGGGGGGGAGAATGTGAAACCCCGGAATATCCAGACTTCTGAGAAATGGTAGAACGGTAAATTTCGGTCAAAATCCAAAAAATCCCCGATCTCGATGATGAAACGACTTCACCATTGAATCGCCTTCCGTGAAATCTAATACCACGCTGACTTCATCACCTGAACAAATAATTTCATATTTTTCGAGGCATCGAGAGAAAGCGACACTTAAAGACGGTCGGTGAGCTCACAGCAGCCGTGTCGGCGCGTAATAAGTCAAACAAAGCGGCCTGGCGGGGATCATGGTGGAGACATGTGACAACACACGATCGGGATCGGAAATCCAAGGTGTATGGATAAGACGTACAAGGGTAATTCAAGGAACTAATAGAGAGTGACATGTGGCAAGAAAGGATGATCCCACTTTACTTAGATCTAAAACAACTTGCAGGAAGCAAGGGAAACAAGAAAGGAAAAGGAGTGTTAAGAGAAAGTAGCAGAGAGAGTTTCAAATTTCTCTTTAGATTTTCATACCACCACCACCTGGGCTTTCCTGCCACAAGAGGGAAAGTCTTTCCTAATGACAAGAGATACAAGTAGAGATCGGAATCGGGGAGTTTTGAGAAACTCCAAGAGGTAGGTCTTCTCCTACTCACTATTACCTTTAAGGGCCTCTTAGCGCGTGTTTCATTTCAAGGAACGTTTGTCGCATTTTTGATCCATGGAAGTTTGCTCATACACATTATCCAAACTTTAGACTAGTTTTAGGTGGGAAATAAAAAGGAATTTGCAGAGTCCTTCAGGTAAATTATAGCCACATCAGTGAACTGATGTTAGGTTTTGAATTACCCAATAGACTCCTCTTATAAATTTCTGCCACGGTCCGTTTAATTCAACTATCTAAGTGGAAAGGCTGGTCTGGCTGGCCGGTTGGGAGTCAAACATCGGAGCTTGACCGCAAGAGTCGACGGTTAGGAGCCGCGCCAAGAGTCACCCGGTCAGAGTCGGCCGGGCTTAGGGGTTGACTAGGTGAGGCCTCCAACTTCGGACAGCCATAACTCCTTCGTCCGAACTCCGTTTTGGGTGTTCTTGGACTCTATGGAAAGCCAATTGATCAAGATTCCATCCTTTCACCTATGGAAGACAGTGGGTGAATATAACCCTGCTGAAATCTATGTTTTTCTAGGGCTGACCGGCTAGGATTGGCTACTCCATGTAGATCTTCCAACTTTAATGCAATCATAACTTCTGGTCCGAACTCCTTTTGTGTCCCGACTCACGGAAAGCCCATTGTCAAGATTTCAGATATATTCCCGCGGAGGATACATAATCCGCCAACTACGAAGTTACCGAATAGGGCTGGCCACAGGGATTGGTTAGTCATGTGAGACTTCCAACTCTGGGACGGTCATAACTTCTTCGCCCTGGAACTCCATTTCAGGTGTTCTCACTCAATGGAAAAGCCCATCGAGTTAAGACTGAATACAGATCCGGAGACACGCAATCTGCGTTTAGGCTAATGGTTAGGCTGGGTTGATCAGGGATTAGCTAGTCATGAGACCTCCAACTCGGATCGTCATAAATTCCCTCTGCTTGAACCCACTGTGTTCTCCGATCGAATGGAAATCCTATCGAAAAAGTAAAGCATTCCATCAATGTACCCGTGGGAGGTAGGTGATCATAACCCGCAAAATCTATGTTTTTCACAAAGTGTGCAGGTTGCTTGGTTGTGTCAAGGAATAGTCGTAAGTTTTAATACGACCATTGTACGGGCATGTTATAGGTCATGAAATTAGAATACCAAGAGTTAGAATATGGAATATCAGGTATATTATTTATTTAGTCATGGATTATGAATGCTAATACTTACGATATCTATGTATACATATCAGTACAAGTATATGGAATTTATATGCTTGTAATATATGTTTGTATGGAAATTGACATGAAGTATAATCAGAGAATGTTTCATGTAGTGCGCATCATACATGTAACATGAGAAGTTGCAAGATACTAGCATTGCATATGCGCATGTAGATCATTAAGCTGAGTCGAGCGTGGGTGCATAGAACGCTTTAATTCACCATTCTTAGTGAACGTGTGTGAACTTAAACGGTGATAGCGCCCAAATTTGAGACTCACGTGTATAAAAAGAATAAAATAAAAGTGAAATAAAATTTAATGTGTGTTAGGTTATAAGAAAGGGGTCGTTAACTTTAGGGAAAAAGCTTGAATCTATGTGAGAAACCCGTGGTATTATCCGAAAAGTCTGTGACGGGGTCTGCGAATTCGTTATCCAAAGGCGTAATGAGTGTTAGAGGACCTACGTGTGTAACTGGTGCTTCCGTATTGCCCAAAATAAGACATTACAATGACAATACATAGACTTGCTAGTGGATACGAATGGGATTGACTCGGATTAGTCGCTTCATCGATACTTGCAAAGCGTGGTAATCAAAGTGAAATGCAGAAGGGTTCGTATAAGGGTCATCGGTACTACCAATGACTGGGTTGTCACACTTGGCATAGGCATGTTTGAGGGAGTCGGTGAGTGACTCGGGATATGGGCATGATGACATCAAATGCATGATATACGACATTCATGTAGACACTTTCACTTAGATGTGTATGGTTGCCTTTGATCAACGCATGAGCACCATGTGGCAACCAGAGAGATTATTAATACCGGGCTTTGCTTACCTTGTCGGGACCCCCGCTGTGCACATACGAAGACGGAGCTCCTTCGAGGTCGCGGAGGGTAATAAGAAGGTGCTGTGGCCTGAGGACGCATTTTGCAAAATATATTAATAACTATTAATATATTTTAGCATGTAGGTAAAGTGTAAAAGAGTTCTACATCAAACTCTTTGTGAAATATTATAAGAAAATTGGTTATTCGTGAAGAAAATTATATTGTGAATGGGTCTCCAAGAGAGATATGTGAGGCATATTTTACCACCCACATTCATAAGCTTCGTCATGACAGCCGCCAACCCGACCTCAGGATAGGGCTGCTTACAGGCAACGCTACGCCGCATCCGTCTCAACAAGAAAATCGGTGATCACTGGCGTGTTTTCTTGAAGATGAATTATGTCTCATTTTGCCCACTCCGAATAAGTAGATTTCAACGGCTTCCTGAAGAGCTGTAACAGGATCTCTTTGGTGAAATATAAGCAAGAGGTTGAAAGGTTAAAGAATATGGTAGCATGGATGGTCCCATAGAAGTAATTTATTGGGATGTTCATAGAAGTGATTAACAATGGAAATAGTAGAAAGTACAAGGGATGTTCAAACCTCAATCACTTAAGGATGCCATTAGCTTGATTCGCATGAAAGATGATCAAGTACAGAGAATGTGAAAATCACATCGACAAGTCCTAAATACCTACTATAGTGGAGTAATACAAGAGTAATATTCCAATGACCATTAAGAGAAATGGTAAACTGAGCAAGCTTTAACGATTTCGCTAGCTCTATCTAAGTTTGGGGCAAAAAGGGTCATTAATCGACCATTTCTATTCGGCTAGTTTTCGACTGAGCTCACTTTAAATTCTAAGGAGGGTTGCGCAAAAAGGGGCCAAAAAACCTGAAAATACTAAAATTATTCTTACAACCACTATTCTTCAAATAAAAACATATAATATACAACATACTAATAATAATTATCTCATAAAATGATTGAGTTTAACAATATAATAATATAAACAAACTAATAAATATGTTGAAACTATAACTAAAAGTAATAAACCAATTAGCTAATGTATAGATTAAATAATAAAGAATAACTAGTATATATATATTTTCTTTTAAAAAACTAAAAGATTCAATGAACCTATTATACTTCAATTTTTGATATTTTATCTCATAATCAATAATAAATGATTTGTTAATATATGGATGTACTATCCTCAATATATTGAGTCATCATCAGTCTGTTTAATTGACTTTGAATGCATGCATAAATTTATCGAGTGTTTGAATTAAAAATATTTTTTTCTAAAAGATATCTCAAATCAGAGTAATAATAAATATCTCATTTTTTTGAAAATTCAGTAGATATAATATCATACAGAAAAAGAAATTAGTAAGGAATTTTGTTAATTATTTTAAAATAAATACATTATGTTATTAAAACTAGTTTAAGTAATAAAATTAACTTATTACAATTCATATAATGAAATCTCTATATGCCTCTAATCTTTTATCTTTATCCTTATTATATCTAATAATAAGTATTTCACATCTGTAAAGATGTACATCCTCGGCGGTGCTGAGTTATCATCATCTATTAATTAATTTAGAATGTTAACAACATAAATTTCATTTATGTTTGGAATTAAAAAATATTTTTTCTAAAAAGACATCTCAACTGTATAATAATAAAATATCCTATTTTTTTGAATATCCATAGATATAATATCATATTATGAAAAGAAATTAGTGTATAATTTTGTTAATTATTTTAAAATAATATTATGTTAATAAAATCGTTTGAAGTAATAAAATTATTTAAAATATGTTGATAATTTAGTTACAAATTTAATTTAATTTATAAACTAGTACAACTTCATTTTATCAAACAACATATATGATTGAATAAAATTTGAAGATAAATAAAAAATGAAATTATAAATATTAAAATAGATTAATAAGATAAATAAAAATATATTCAATATTAAAACTCGTAATTTATTTAATTCAAATTCATTCCAGAATTTTCATAATGTAGATTTTTTAAATAATAAATTATCATATAAATTATATTAATATACATTTAGAAATTGAAAATAAAATAGTTAAACAACAAAGTTTTTAATATATTAATCATATATTATAATAATTATTATTTTTAAAACCCCCTATGATACAAAAAGATAGTCAAAATATCAAATTTATACATGAACTTGAAAATCTCACCACAAGATAGTAACTTTCAAAAAATTAAATAAAAATTAACCTGACAAATCTAAGCAATCCTGTTAAACTCACATCGGCTTGATGCGCCAATTAGTTCTGGCTTTATTTGGGCCAAAACTCCAACCCTTAAAAATTCGCCGAAGCTGCTAACTCCATCATATACTAACTCCATACGCTCTAATCAAGAGGCTAATATGGGATGAAATGCAAAAGTAAAAGAGCCTAGGGTCTTTGCTTCCAATTGCAATGACAATTCCAAACTGGCTACCATTGTCTTAAACCTTAAGATAATACTCAGAGCAGGAAGTAGAATTTGGGATTGTGGAACTAGGGGAAAGTATAATTCATATGAACAATTGCACCCTTAAACCTTTATATGTAATGACCTGTGGGGGTAGGGTGGGGCGTGTGATGATGAGAGTTTGCTACGACACCATTGGCAAAACTCAATAAGAAAGAGAAAGTGAGTTGTGTGACTCAGATGTGAAGATTTTTATTTTTATTTCTCCTTAATTCTTGCATTTTTTATCTTTATCTATAGATAGTTAGTGGAGCATTTAGGAATCCACAGCCAATTCAAAATGCAAGGTTCCTTATTATTTTTTGTATTTAAAACCTTATAATTATATGAATGGGGATATGAAATTTTTTATATATCTTCTCTCAACTATTTTCGGCAAAAGAAAACCTACTAGGGTTTTATCATACTGTGATTAGAATACCTATGACACTAGTTCTACAAACATATCAATAAACTACTGGATTGATTTGCTGTCGCTTGGATCTAATATACTTGCTCGTTTGAATCACCTTCATACAAATAAATGTCAGTAGACCATGACTAATAATATTACACAATAAAGATCGATGAAAACCACACGACACGCCAAGAAGACAACTATATCAAATAAAAACAAATGAAAATCTCGATCTGTGTGGACTAATCATTTTATTAAGTAAGAAAATGATGGAATGTGATCTCAGGCTAAGAATGACCAAAAAATCACTCCTTGATTCTTAAGGAAAAGAGTCTAACAAAGAAAAGTCGAGAGAAATGGTGCTCTTCTTCAAAATATTAAGAAAAGAAAACGCCAATCACATTTTTTGAATCCAATTAATACACTTTCTAAGAAGTGAAATGGTGAGATGCCCAGCAAGAACGGAAACTATGGGCTTTACTTATATATTTACTCTATTAAAAAAAAAATAATATCTAAAATACGATGGTTGAAAAATATTTCAATATTACTAGCCATTACTAGAAAGAGATGAAGTTTAAAATCGCGTTTTAAGAAATGAGTTTGATAGAATAAAACAAAACTGGAAAATTTTAATTTTCAAAATGACAAATGATAATTAATACAATAGCGGTGCCAGAAACTTAAATTTTTCTATATCTCGATGACTTCCAAACGGATTTCACCGTTGAATTCGCCTCACGAAATCTGGTTAACCTGTTGAATTTCGCCGCATTCGGCACAAATTAAACTTGACCTTTTCTCAAGACAACAGGTATCGTGAGATATAGAGTGGTGTCATGATGGCATGACCATGAATGCCACATTTAACCTTAGGAGACACATTACTGGGTGATGACAGCTATATGTGTAGCAACGACACTTAGTCTACAAAGCAGAATTTTTACATACACAAGACTTGATTTGTGGGATTAAAACACATGGCTCATCTTAGCCCCATGTCAAGTCAATAATGAGAGAGAGAGAGAGAAATATCTTAGGAGTAAGAGGAAGAATTGCAACAGTAGAGAACCACCCCGTGGAGAGGAAAAGGAGAAAAGGAAAGAAAGAAAGTGTTTTTCTTTTTTCCTTTCTTTCGCTTCTCTTTTCTTTTTCTGCAAGAGGCAAACCAAAGCGGGAAAATCAGTAATGTGTATAGAAAAAGCTTAAAAGTAAGAGAGAAAGAGAAGATTTTCTCTGCCCAACTACGGAGCTTTATAGTCCAAGAACTAAAGTTGGTTCACGCAACAAGAGCTACGTGATTTAAACTGAATTTTTCAATAAAGCCCAAGAAATAAGGGTTTTCCTCCTATACTAGTTCTTCTTATTTAAGAGTCAGAATGACTGTGTGGTTCAAATTCCCAAACATGGACTAAATTCCTTCAACCTGGACCAACGCTTGACAATCCAGACCGGTTTTAAGAATTTATCCCCATTCAATAACTGGATCATTGAAATTCATGGATTTTTTGTTAGAACCGTTTGACGCTTTCAAAGCCAAGTTTCGTAGATCACATATCAATTTATAACCGCGAATGACTATCTGAAAGTTGACAAAATAAATAAATAACAAATGAAATGAAAAGTTTAGCAATTTCATACTAGTCCAAATTGGCCTGGGCGTCTAGTATGGCCGAATGATAATGGAACGGCTAGTTTCCGCGGACTTTTCAGGTGTTATTGGTCGGAAATTGAATAATATGGGCTTGAATAAAGAAAATATGAAATATGTGTTTAAATATATTAGCATGAATGATGTAACTGCAAAAGGCTGATATAATCATTCAAGATGCCACTTTAGTATAAAGTATGGAATGTAAACGTTTCTTAATGAATGCTCCTTATACATGCAACATGATGATAGATCGCATTTTTGTGATTGTATGTGTATTTAGGACAATCGAGATCAAAGGTTGGGGTGGGTGCATGGTTATGATCATTCATCATTCTTGCGAACAATGAAATTTATGGTAACGACAAACGTCCAAAACGAGTCCTTGCCACAGTATAGCAGCAAAATACGGTGGTCATATAAGAAGAAGTATGATACTCCCCCAGTGAAAAACCTTAAGAGTTGCGGGGTTAGGATATGATCACCGACAGAAAGCCCATAAAATGCGGGAAGGTGTGCGGCGCCTCAAGTGCTGAAACCCTGTAACTGTGTGTCTACAAATGCATAAACACACGGATTTACAAATAAATGAACATTGAAGGTTTATCCAATGGGTTTTGATTTATAAAACAAAAAAAAAAAGATTTTGTTTTGCAAGGTCATTAATTAAACATCAATGACGGTTTTTCTACACTTGGCATATGCATGTGAGGGAGTCCTGTTAGACTTCGGACATGGGGTATGATGAGTCCCATCTCATTCATGACATGTAGTATTCTATGGTAGGACTGCATATTCTATGTGAAATGTGATGTGATGTGGGATTATATATTGCATGTGCACTTAGGTGGAAGAGCCTTTGCATGAGTTATTCTCTTACTAGGCATTGTTCACTGGTCATGGACCCACTTTCGTGCATGTGAGTGTGCAGGAGACGCTCACTTGAGGCCATGATTCATGGAAGCCAGATGGCTTTGATAAATATTTTTGTAAATTATATTAGAACAAGCTAGTTTTAATATATGTTATGTATAAGAGTGTTAACAACCTATGGACTATTGTGATATATATTGTGAGGCATGTATGGACCTGGGTGGTGGTCATTACTATCATATATCTCAGACGGGTTAGTGGTTATACCATTGTGAGCAGGGTTGTATTTCGGGGCAGAGCCCCCTGATACAAAGAGACTCGTCTGATTACTAAATCATGGTCCCTAAAAGGGGACACGATGGTGTGGTGCTTTTGGTTACCCGACATCCACGAGTCTTCCAGTTTACTTAGTTATCAATGCACTCTCAAAGCTCAAAGTATCACAAAAATAATTATAACTTAGGTAAACTATTACCTAGAGTTCGAATGTGGGGTATCCATATGGGCTTCCTGAACAAGCACAAACTGGTAACATAATTTAGGCATACTAAATACCTTGACTCCTGGAAGGCATTGGTTAGATCATTGTATGGTGTGCATTATATGTTTTGTGTTCTAACATGCTCTGTGTTTGTGTGTTACAAATTGTGTGAAATATATGCATTAACAGGATGTATATAGTAAATGATGAACACTAGGATTAGAGAACACAACTTTAGGGGTTTGGAAAAGGAACGAACGGGATAGTTTGTGATGTTAAGGTCTATTAGTAGTTGGCACATGCACTACTAGTTAGACAAGGAGAGGGATCTCAAGGTTTATAGAGATCACTCCAAGTACACTAGGATAAGGCTAGCCGCAATCCGGGCCTAGAGGGAAAACTCTGCTATGCGGGATCGTTCAAAGACACAAGGAACTTGGAGGCACGACATGGGAAGAGTTTCGTGAGCTCTTCATGGGCAAGTATTTCTCAGCACCTGCTCGACATGCAAAACCTCGGGAGTTCCTAGAACTAAAATAAGGAACAATGACAGTGCTCGAATATGTGGCTAAGTTCATTGAATTAGCCTGTTTCACGGATGATTATGTGGCCACAGACATTTCTAAGGTGAGGAAATTTGAGGAAGGTTTGAAGTTATCTATCCGGGGCAAGATTGTGGGATTTCTCCTATAGGATATGGACTGAGGTTAGGAAAACTATATTATAGAGAGAGATAATACGACAAAGAGCATCTCGGATGCGGGTGCTAGTGGAAGAGGAAGGAGAGTCACCTTCTTCTGAAGTATGGAAGAAGCAGAGACTTCTTACTCCAATGAGTTTGCAAGGGCCACGCCATCGAGCCGGGCGCCGTCAGCTACTAGCCAGACAAGACCGATGACATGTTATTACTGCCATCAACCTGGACATATGAAGCGGGATTGCCCTTAGAGGCAAGCATACTAGGGTTACGAGGACAATTATTACCTCAAGCACAAGGATAATGACCGACGCGCAATATGTTCCTCCTTATCCCAAATCGCGGTCAAGAAAACCAAAGGTTAGTCCTAGGCGCCAGATCGGGTCAAGGCCAGACTCCGTACGTACTGCAGACCCAAGGGAAGCACACCACACCTTGGATATCACAAGCCGTTTCATGTATCACCCCATATACAAGGTATGTTTCACCTCGCGCCTACGGGCAAGAGTATTGTTCGATTCAGAGCATACGTACGGGATCGGTGGTACAGGTATGAATTTTGGGGACGAAATTCTATTAAAGGGGGTAGAATGTAAAACCCGGGAAAAATTCAATTTTTTTGAAAAATGGCAAAACGGCAATTCCGCAATAACAAAGGTGGAAAACCTTGAATTTTTCTAGATCTTAGATGACGAAACGGACTTCACCGTTGAATTCATCTCGCAAAATCTAGTTACGCTGACTCGCTGGATTCGAGATACCTGAATTTCACATTTTTCGATAAGACCGTAGTGGTGACACATGGAGGTGCCATGGCATGACTATGGATGCCATATGGTACCTTAGGAGATGCACACATGGCATGATAACTATGTATGAGCAAATGACAACTTAGTTCAGCACGCCCACGCGGACACACGATAATTTGATTTCAGAGGGATTAAACACATGGCTCATCTTATCCCATGTGTCAAGTCAATAAATGAGAGGGTGAGAAATATCTAGGAGAAGAGGGAAGACCAAATTGCAGAGAACCAATCTGATGGAGGAGGAGGAAAAAAAGCAAAGAAAATGAGGAAAACCAAAGTAAAAAAATCAAGCCAGGATGAGAGAAAATGAAAAGTGAGTATGAAAGCATTTTCTCAAGAGTTCCAACGGTCGGAGCTTGATAGTCCGAGAACTAAAGTTGATCCACGTAACGAGAGCTACGTGTGGGTATTGAATCCAATTTTGTCAAGCTCCAAGAGGTAGGGTTTTCCTATATCGTTCCTCTTATTTAAGAGTCGAATGGTCGGTTGCTCATCCCAAACACAAGATTGAATTCCCTTAGATTTTGGGACTATTTTTCTCGATAACCAAGACTCGGGCTTCAAGGTCAATATCCGGGTTAGTTTTGGTCTCCGCACGTTGGAAATCGCAGGATTTTCGCTGGTTGTCTATTTTTCGAACAGCTGAATCGTTTCAAGATTGTTTAATGGCACTTATAGCCATAATGATACTTGAAAGTTTACAAAAATAAATAAATAAATAAAACGGAACAAAAGCTTAAATTTCTAGACTAAGTCAAGATTATTTCCAAGGCTGAGTATGGTTGGATAACATACTGAATGTGTTATGATCATTCATCATTCTTGGTGAATGGGTAGTGAGCTAGATGGTAATGGGACAACGTCCAAAATGAGTCTCGCCATACAAGATGAAAAATACTGGCAAGATAACAAAATGACAGACACTTTTAAAATCCCAAGAGTTGGCTTAAGTAGACATGATCACTAGCAGTAAAAGCCCATAAAAATATTAGGAAGGCGTGCGGTGTCCTGTTGTGAAAACCCGTAAATTCGTGGCCCATAAATGCATAAACACATAGGATTTTACTAAATAAATAAACATTGGAAGTTTATCCAATGGGTTTTTGATTTATAAAAAAATTGTTTTGGAAAAGGGTCATTAGATTGGAAACATTAATGATGGTTTTTTTCACACTTGGCATATGGATGTGGAGAGTCGGTTAGTGTAAAACCCGAAAATCTAAATTCTTTCTCGAAAATGGTAAAATGGTACTCTGTAAAATTCAAAATTTTTCTAGATTCATACGAAATGACTTCACCATTGATCTGCCTGCCAAATCTAACTACCACGCCAAATTTCATTTAACTCCAGACAAATGTAATTTCACGTTTTGAGTGACCGTGTTTCCAAAGTAATAATAAATTAGTGACATGCGATGTGACAAAATCATCTACTACACAGATCATGTGACACATAAAGTGTTGCATGATTAGAGAGTAGGGACGAGATCGATGGCTTAGATTAAGCCATGTGTCAAAATCAAGAAAAGTGTGGCCAAGATTAATTAATTCGAATCGTTAATCAATAGCATAAAAGTTAAATAAATATCTTCTTCATTTTGAGGAACAAATGGTGCAGTGGACGCAAGAGCTTGTGTATCAGGATTTTGTGAGAGAAGGAGCCTATTCTCCTTAGATTTCCTGCCATCTGGGATCAGTTTGCCATCGACGAGCAAAGGTTAAAGTCGATCTACGCGACGAGGCCACGCTGCGGACACCCGATTTGGTGGAGTCTCCAACAACCCAAGAGGTAGGGATCTTTTCCTACTTTTATTCTTTGGCCAAGAGCCATGTAAATGGTCAGATGTTAATATACTCGGACAAATTCGCTGTCTCAAAACATTTGAACCGGCGAGAAAATCCCCATTATCAGGTCGAATGTTGCCAACCTATGCTCTTACCGTTCACATAACTGTACGATACGATTTTGGTGATTTTTGTGTTGTGGAGTGATTCAAAATGAATTGCTTGTAATTGTTATCAGCACATGTGAGCTTAATTGTGTTGATGGAATTTAATAACATGAATTGTGTGGATTAATTATTTTAGTATATAAGTATGTTTTTATATATTAGCATGAGTTTGTCGATTGGCATCATGCATTTATACGCACGCACCCTAATATTGGTGAGCCAGCGGTAATGACATGAAATCGAAAAAAACGTGAAAATGTTTGTGAAAGGAATTTCGAGGGAAGATTTTCCTCAAGAATTGCCTCGAGAGTCAGTCCGACATATTACTCCTGATGAGGACTAAGACTGCTTCGCAGCAGTTATCCGAAGAATTCGCTTCGAGTGGTAGTCCAATATTTTATCGAAACTCGATAGCAAGTTTTCGAGAATAAAAAGTTTTTGTTTTGAAACTGATATTTTATCGTGATTCGGCTTAGGTATATGTGAGGAGTGGCGAGACTCAGATACTTGACGTCAGCGTAGGAGCATTCGAAGAGTTCATGTAATTGCTTCGACGCGTTTATTTTGCCGAGCACGCATACTTAAAGCGGAGTAACCCACGAAATTACGGCCATCGCATTCGCCACTCGCCGAGGATCATTATTTCGTGTACAGGAGGTATAGAGGACGCGTCACAGAGTCGCGCTGAAGGTTTGCCGCAGCATTGTCATTTACACATGTATTAGAAATTGTACATTTTAATATATGTCAATTAAGAGTAATTATTAAATCTTTGTAACTATCGTATGCTAGCGTTTGTGCATTTTGGTGAGTATTTGGCGCGCCCGGCGGCCATTATTTTATCTTCGCATGCCTAATTTCGTGCGCTATTATTAATCACATGTAATGTGTTTAGACTTTGGGTAGAGCTCTCCCCGTACAAAGCGCCGAGACTACCGATTCGTGGAGTTGGTGTTTGACACCCGACATCCACGAAGATTCCATGGTTGTCAATAAGACACCTGGGGCTTTGGGGCACACAGCTTAGGACTCTGACATGGGGCATGATTAGTCCTATCTCATTCATGATACGTAGTATTCCATGGTAGGATTGCATATTCTATGTGGAATGATGATGTGATTGGTAGTGATCAGACAAGCAGATTAGCTATGAAATTCTCATAGGGATGAAGCATTCCTCATCAGATTACTCACCTCGTCAGCGACCCTTTTAGGTACATGGAGTGTACAAGGAGACGACGCTCACTGGCACTCGTGGATTTGAAGCAAAGCCAGACGGCTTGATAAATATTTTTGTAAACTATATTGTAATGCTCTGGGCTTTAATATATACGCTCTATATGTTAGTATTGTAATAAACTCTTATGACTATTGTGATATAGTTGTGTATCGTGACATTATGTATTTAACTCTATGGCCATTATTATTTCTATCGGTATTCCTGAATAGCTTATAATATACTGCTGCATACGTTATATTTTCTAGAAATTGTGATAGCGAGATATCATTCAATTTTCGGCAATCATTTATCCCGCAAAAAGCACACGCGCTAGTGATCGACACTCGATATCCACGGTAGTCATAAATCGGGACAGCTATCAATCGGATTTTCGTTGTCACAAAAAAACTTTCAATATTGTCTTTTCTAGAGATGATTTCTTTATCTTCTAATATTGTCTTTTCTAAAGACGATTTCTTCGTTTGGTATTTTTTCATTTTTTGTTCATCTAATATTGTCTTTTCTAAAACAGATATTTTGGGTATTTCAGTGTCCTGGCCTCTAATATCGTCTTTTCTAAAGACAATTTCCTTCTTGTCTTTTTCAAACTTTCAATTTTGAGTTTATTTTTTTGGTTTGTGAAATGATGTTTGTAATTACGTTATAGAAATTGCCTTTTTATTTATTTTTTTAAATCATCTGCAATGATTTTTTTTTATTACAATTTTTCATTTTTAATCATTTTCAATCGTTCTTAAAGAATGTTTAAAAAAAAATTCATTTCTTTGAAGTGGTCAATAACAACTATTTTCCTATTTTCTATATATAATTTAAAAATCATAACTAATATTATAATATTTACTGGATTATAAAAAATATTATGCAAATATATTTATATTCATGTGGAATTGATTTTATGTTTATTATTACTCATATATTGTGTGTAATTTTAATAACTTTAAAACTATAAATTATATTATTTTTCAAAAAGAAAAACTATGTAAATTATATTTATTATTTCTCATATTGATTTTTGCAAATAATTTTTTATATTTTAAAATGATTATTCTAATTATTTTTATGGTATTATCCTTCCTTTATATTAATTTTAAAATAAAAAATGTTCAAAAATTTTAAATATAGAACATATAATATATGTATAATGATATATCAATTATAATAAAATTATTATAAAATTAATTAATTAATTTTATTTGATAAATTCATTATATAGGATAAGTATAATTACGTGATACGTTATTTATAAATAATCATATTTATAAAAAAATATTTAGTATTTTTTTACATCTATAGATTTAATTTTAATATTAAAAATAATATTAATTTAGAATTTTGGTCTCAAAATTTAATTTTTTGATTTAATTTCAAAAGAATGCTGATGCAAGTTTATAAAATAAAAAATTTTTAGTTGATTTTATTATTTTCATTTTACAAATTAATATAATATTAAATTTTTCAATTTATCGGTAATGTTTTTGTAAGTAAAAACTAATTTAAAACTTTGAGAAAATACCTTATATTATTAAATTTTTAATGTGTCTGACAACCCTTTACGCTCACCAGTCCCCTTCACAGCCTAGCCTAAAGACTTGAAGACTTGTCTCATCACTGCACCACTTCACATCATCTCTCACCCACTTCACCTTCTCCTCTTCGGCTCTTTTTCTCTACTGTTTTCTCCAAAGTCCAAACTATTCTTCCTCTTCTTCTTTCATTCTCTACAACTTCTACCATCTTTCCATTTTATATGAACTTCATCTTTTGTTTTTATATTTCTTCTCATCTCCTTTTATTGCATAGGCCTTCCTTCTTCATTTGTTCTAGAGAGCAACATATCACATGTATTTTTTACTTTAGTTTTTATTTATGTTATTTTATAATGTATTATTTTTATTTTTATCTAAAAAAAATGGAAAATTATTTTTTCTTTATTCTTATTCCATATGTATCTATCTCACAATATTACTAATGGTAGGAAGGTTTACCTAGGGATGGCAATAAGACAGGTTTAGGACATGCCCATTCTCGTCGCACAATGTAAGCTTCTTTACCATACTCGTCCCAAACCCGAGCGAGTCGGGATAAGTGTTACCATTCCCGTTTAAAAAAAGTATAGAAAATCCCATCCCGACCTGTCCTGACCCTGGAATATGTTCTCAGGGTGGGGCGGGTCAAGGTTGGCAGTGTGGGGCGGTTTTCATGAAAAGTAGAAAAGATTAAAAATCAGAAATTTTGATATGAAGATCTTTGTCATTTGAAACCCTAAATACAATAAATTCGATTGCTTTCACTGAGTTATCGGATTATTTTTATCATTTGAATTCAAAACAACAAAAAACCAAATATAAGAAAGAAAGGAAGCTAACAACACAAACCTCACATTCTCTCATTGATAAAAAGGATAATACATTTCAACTGAGATTCAAACTGGATGAAAAAACTATTTCATAAAAAATTACCCTTAAAAAAAATTATGATTAAACCTACAAATAACATTTAAAGAATGCTCCAAATCACAATCACCAAACCTACAGAGAGAGAGAGAGAGCAGGGGCATTCCAGCCTCCTATATGCTACAAACTAATAAAACCATACGAACTCCAAATCTTTCTTAACTATTTGACGTTCCTTCTCAAAAAAATCGGTTCTACATGTGAAAGGGGCAAACGATTTTCAAAGAAATTGGATAGATCTAGGTGGATATGAAAAAGGGGTTCAATTAGAAGATACCTACACACTTTTATTGCTCTCTTATGGTGCGTGAAAGGAAAACCCAAGAGAACAACTTTGAAGATCATGAAGAAGAGTTGTCACTGTCTTGGAAGAAACTGAGAGAAAGGGAAAAGAGAAGGAGTCGCTTGTTGTCTTGGAAAGGAAAACCCTGGAGAAGAAAAGAAATTAAATATTTATATGGGAAGGGTACCTTGGCAATTTTAGCAAGCAGGCTGGGCAGATTATTTACAACCCCACCCGAAACGTGAGCCGAGCACCCTGCCGACGACGTTGCTCGCTGCGCCAACGTGACGACCTGGCCAATATTCTCCAACTCCAAAACCCGATACGAATAATAAACTAACATTCGCTAACCCAAACTCAACCCATTTATTATTCTGTTAGGCAGGTCAACACGAATATGACTCATTTAATTTGATTATTTAAAATAATAAAAATTATAATGCATGTTTAACACAAATAACCTATTAAATTTAACATGTTTATTAATTTTATTATTTAAATTAATTGAATTATAATTAATAATCCATATTTAATATAAATAATTTATTAAAGAAAGTTAATTGAATTAAATATAATAATTAAATGCGCCAATTCGCACTAAATTGTAAGAAGTGTGTCAACACTTAATATGACCAAAACACGATTATACTCAACAAAAACCCGCGAAAACCGTGCTGGGTTCGTGTCGTGTCAAATTTTGTCAGTCCTACCGAAACAGCTTTTAAAAAGCAATCCCAAAACTATTAACCTATACCCATCCCAATGGTGGTTGACGAGCCTTCCAAGCACTCGGGTGTATGGAAAATTTCGCCATCCCAGGGTTTACCACTCCAATGAATGATGATCATGCAGCATAAGTGCATTACTTTTGTAAGATATACTCATATCCGTAATACTCGGCACCAAATTTTCAAAAGCAGAAACGGCAATTTCGTCAAAACTCCAAATTTTTCTGCAGATCCTGACGATGAAACTGACTTTATCGTCGGAATCGTCGCCAAATCTAACTATCACGTCGACCTCGCTTGACCCAAACAAATGGTACCTCACATTTTTCGAAAAGACCGCCGCGGCAATAAATAGACTCGTGAGACATGTGATGTGACAAAAGTCATAGATGTTACATGCTGCACCTACGTGATTACTTACGTCGCATTTAACAGGTACTACTTAAAAGAATTCAATGGTGATCACACTAATGGCCAAAATAAATAAAAACGGTACACGACGTGACTATTGGGAAATCAAGTAAATTTATCATGATAAAGCGGCAATAGTGTTCTATCTCCCAAAATTAAAAGACCAAAACGTGGAGCTAAATGATGTTTAACTCGCTGAAGTTGCAGGCGCCTCAGATTACAGAGTTCGGACCGCTTCGCTCGATTTTGTTAGTTAAGCCAGGTGCCGTTCTACGCAAATGGCGCCACGCCGCCACACCGATTCCTTGTCTCGACAAACCCAAGAGGTAGGATCTTTGCTACGGCAAGATCTTCACCAGCAGCCATGTGTGAACGGGTTAGAATGTTCGCCTTGTTTTACCGTGAAACTACCAAAAGCTGAACCGAGTGGAGAAAATTCCCATTCAGGTCGTGAACAAATGCCAACTGGCGTTTCAATCGCTCATGCCACAGCGACGCTACGACAAGTGTCGATTCAAAACGAATCACAGAATGGTTAAATTAAATTTGACAAGCAATAATTTTAATAAGTATTATTGTGAATTGCATAACATGATTTACGTCAATTAAATTAGCGTTACTATACATGCACGCCAATATATTAGTGTAAGTTTGCTCGACAGATCACGATTCCATACGACCGGGCACCCTAGAATATTGAGTTGTTTGACGATACGAAATTTTAAAAGAAGACAAAAATAAGCTCGTGGAAAGGAATTTCAAGGAAAGATTCTCAAGAATTGCTCTCGAGAGTTGTCCAACTGCTCATCTCGAGAATACCTCATGATCAAGCCGAGAAATGATCCAAATAATTCGCCTCGGAGGGTACTTCCAAATGTATTTACCGGGTTCGTAGGAGTTTTCGAGAACAAAAAGCTTTTGTTTGAAATCGATATTTTACTCACATCTGGCTTTAGGTATATGAAGGAGCTCATGAGGACTTATTACTCTTGACTGGGCCATGTAGACATTCCAGCAGTGTCATGTGAATCATTGAATGCGATTGTTCACTATGACATGTGCAATTTAGCGGGCAAAGAACTCCAATAGGAAATTATCTCTCATCAGCTTTACACACCTCAGCGAGGGATCACCATTTCAAGCATGTGGAGTGTGCACGAAGACGGCTAGAGGTCATGTTGAAGGAAAGCCACACAGTTTTGTATTGACTTAAAGGGTTATGATGGAATTGTAAATTTTAATATATGTTGAATTAAGAGTAATGTAAAAACTTTTTAACCATGTATATTTTGGTCAGATATATTTTGTGAGTATTGATGCAGGGGCCTGGCGGCATTATTTTACTCACATGTGGACCTCTGTGGTGGTCAATGTAAACTTGTCAGACGCGTCAGACTCAGAAAGTTCCCCGCATAAATTAGACTTTTGGCTCCGATTTTCATAAGTGGAGCTCTCAAGTTACCCGACATCCACAAATATTCGGCGGGTTGACGGGTTGTTAATGGATACCCCGGGTTTTGGGGCCTATAGCTGATAAATGAGCTTTGGCGCAAACGATTACCTGTGTGGAGCCTCGAGTTCGGGGTATCCATGTTTCATCCCCGAGAAGGGCTACCACGGGCTTGGCATCGTGAGCCTAAGTTTATAAATACCTAGAGCTTAGTGTCACAAGTTGTATGCGATTACCTAGGACTTTGATGGATACCGGTTAGATCACGACCCCTTGTGCACTCTGATGACTGTTGTGTGATGTGTGATTGTGTGGTTATGAATTAATGATTTGTGTGCTTAGTGAATAGCACATAGGGAAAAAAATTGTTGAACACTAGGGTTTGTGTGAGAACAAGTTGTTTGGGAATTTTTGGGCAAATAGTCAAAATTAAACGAAAAAAAAAAAAAAAAAATTTACCGGAATGGTGGCTTGAGTTTGAACATGAGCAGTTGGTTGTGAAATTTTGGAGAAAAAATTGAGTTTTGCCTGAAAAGAGTTTGTAATTAAACTCTTGAAAATTTGAGTTTGTATGAATTGCGGTGTTCAAGCTCTTGCATTTAGGAGCAGCAAAGAAGGCTACTAGAGATGAAAAAAAATGGTATGTTGAGAAGAAAAAATTTTAAGGTTTCTGATATATATATATATATATATATATATATATATATATATATATATATATATATATATATATATATATATATATATATATATATATATATATATATTTTTAAAAATAAAAATAAAATAAAATATTTTGTTGCATATGATTTAAAATATGAAATTATTGTCTTGCATGGACATAGTGTACAAAATTTTTCGGTATGTGAATAGTGTCTCGAGGCTGTGTTTACACCTTAAAGATGCTGCATCAGTTGTGATAGAGTTGGGCTTAGAGGTTGAAGCCTTGGAGGAGCCCTTGTATGTGAGTTCTCCCCTAGGGATTAGGGCGAGAATAGAGATGATATGTCGTGGTTGCGAGTTAGGATCTCGGGTTCTACTCATACGATGGGCTGGTCATGGACATGTTAGAGCTCGATGTCATCCACGAGGATGGATTGGTGACGACATAGAGTCGTATCGATTGTGAGCGTGGGGAGATTTGCTTACCGCAGCAGGGACCGGTACCAGCGTTGTATTTCAAGGGGACAAGCATGATATTTTGCTTTGGGGCGGTGTCAGAGTCTAGGTGTCGGGGACGGTTGGCCAGGTTGGCTGCGAAGCCTGAAGGGCCAGTGAGACCAGGACTTAGATGCCTGGTAGTGCAGGGTATGAGGATGTTTTTCGGATGAGCTCACGGGGTGCCTCCGCGGAGGGTTGTAGACTTCGGTATCGAGTTGCACACCTGGTGCCGCCCATCTCTCATGACTCATAGGATGGCGCCGGGTTGAGTTGCGAGACTTAGAGTCAGTATAGGAGCTACTAGGCAGGGTTCATTAGGCTAGGAGCACTTCACCATGGGGCTCTCAGGTTACATTTGCGAAGAAGAAGGACAAGACCGCCGAATGTACATTGATTCTGAACAGGTTGAGCAGGGGTTACGATCAAGAATTGGCACCCATTAGAGGATTGATGATTTGTTTGATCGAGTTGAGAGGGAGGCGAGTACTCCAGAGATAAGACCTTATGCTGGTTACCATCAGGCGAGGGGTTAAGAAGGCGAATATCCCTAAGACAGCGTTTAGGGCCGCGTTATAGGCACTTTTGAGTTCACAGGCGATGCCCTTTGGATTGTAGCGAATGCGCCGGCGGCATTCATGGACCTCATGCATAGGGTATTCGACCACAGCTCTGAATCGAGTTTGTCGTAGTCTTTATGGATGACATTTTGATGCACTCGGTCCAGTGGGAGCATGAGTATCACTTGAGGATCGTTCACGAGTTGCTAAGAGACCATCAATTTATGCATGAGATTTGATAAGTGCGAGGGTTTGACTACTAAGGTGAGATTTTTGGGACACGTGGTGTCAGCATCGGAGTGTCAGTGGACCCAGAGAAGGTCGAGGCCGTGATGAGTTGGGAAAGGCCGAAGTCAGTCTTCGAGATACGTAGTTTTTTGGGATTGGATGGGTATTACAGGAGGTTCATAGAGGATTTCTCCCGATTAGCGGCACTTATGACGAGATTGACTCGGAAGGAGGTCCAGTTTGATTGGGAGGACCAATGCCAGGAGGCATTCCAGAGTTGAAGAAGGCTTGCCCGCGATCTATCTTGATAGTCCCGGACGGGGACGGGGGTACCACGGTGTATTGATGCCTCGGTAGGATGGGATGCGTTTGATGTAGTCTGGAGGTAATAGCTTGGTTCCACGTCGGAGTTTGAAGAATCATGAAGCGAATTACCCCACACACGACATGGAGTTAGCGGCGTAGTCTTCACCTTGAAGATCGGCACCACTGGCTATATGGCGAGGAGTTCGTGTGTACTCCGGACCCTGAGTCGAGTATATTTTCACGTGGGACCTCGACGCGAGGCGGCTTAGCAGGATGGATGGAGTTCTGAGGATTAGGCTTCACTTTGCATTATCATCTTGGTAAGGCAAATGTGGTGGCTGATGCACTCAGTTGGAAGTCACGGGGAGCATTGGATAGTATAGCTTCTTGGGAGTGGTGGATGCTCAAGATTGTGGGACGGTTTGGGCTAAAATTCTGCTTGACAGGCTCGGGGATACGTTGGGAGTTTAATTGCATTGCCGTCTTTGTTGAAAGCCAGTGATCGAGTCGAGGGACGAGGACTCGGAAATAGTGTCCATCGGGGGCGGTATAATTAAGCACGGTGATGAGGTTGGACCAAAATCCCACCACGGATGGTAGTCTTCGGTATAGAAACGAGTAGTGGTTCCACTAGTTGATCGATTTGAGGAAGGAGTTGGAGTTTCTTTGCTCTCGTTGTGTGCATCTGGGTGGGACCGAAGATGTACTACGGATCTTAAAGTGACGCCGATCGTCTTGCTAGTCTTGGATGAAGAGGCACGTATGGGACTTTGTTCGACGATGTCTCACGTGTTACGAGGTTAAATTTGAGCACGAGGAAGCGATGGGGCTACTTCTGGCCATTGGAAGTGGCCGGAGTGGAAGTGGGAGCACGTCACGATAGATTTGTGACCCGTTTGCCCGCGGACAGCGAGGGACATGATGCGGTATGGGTGATCGTGGATCGGCTCACGAAGTCGGCACATTTCTAGCGAGTGGATGACCTTCACATTGGAGAGATTACGTCGGTTGTATGTCAGAGATGTAGTGTTAAGGCTACATGGAGTACCGGTATCCATAGTGTCGGATAGAGACTCGGGTTCTGACGCACTTTGGAATTTCCCGAGGATGAGTACACGGCAAACCATGAGTACAACCTTCCACCCACGAGACGGATAGCGGTCGGAGAGAATTTATCACGGTGTTAGAGGACATGCTGCGAAACGCCATCTGAATCATAAGGGTAGTTAGGAGAACACTTGCTGCCAAGAGTAGGTCGCTGCCAGCCAGGTTATCGCGGTATACGGATGGCACCATATGAGGCCTTGTATGGGAGACCATGCGGATCACGATATGTTGGACCGAGGTGGGGAGAGAGCTCCATCGGGTCTGCGATACGATTAGAGACACCTGCGAGAAGGGTGTGTCACTATATTCAGGTCAGGCCAGTTGGAGGATCAGAGGCAGGTTTGAGTGCGAAACCATATATGCAGGACTCTTTACCTCTTTATTTATTTATTTATTTTTTCGAATGAACTTATACACATTGGGTATACAAACAATTTTGTAATAACTTGAAAATCATTTACATATACAAAAGAACTACCAGGAGTGGTGTCCGTCAAAATCTATACACATATACTAAGTCCATTTACTTATATACAAACACTTATACATATATATATGTCTAATACAAACATCGAGATTGCGGAAACAGTGCTGGTGAGCACCTATCTACGAGATGACTCATCTTCTTTGGTGTGGAATGTCTGTCCTCTTTTATCTCCTCTTGATGCACTCTGCGGATTGAGCAGCGTCTTTAGGCTTTGCGAAACAGTGGGAACATATAGTGATGCTTGACGATATGATAATGCCGTCCACAGTATCTTTTTATATTTACTTTTCCTTATGCATATAACGAAGCCTAATTATGTGACTTCTTACATATCATACACATGTAGGTTTTATCCTTTTCGGGTTCCATATCATTTATCACAGTCGTATCACTTCCATGTGTTTATGTCTTTTACACGTTTCAGTTCTGTATCTTCTATATGTATGACATGTCAAATCATAATCAAAACAACTTATACATATGCAATGACAAATCGAAACATATCAAATGCATACAGGATCAAATCAGATTGATACACCGTTTAATTCATTTAGTTATCGTTTTATTTAAATTTTCATTTTCAAAGTGTCGCTTTGACCGAATCACGACTTATTTCGATTGGTGGATCAATAGAACTGGTTTATGACATTTCAATTATCTTCTAATATTTGTTTTATGTTATTAAATTTCGTTTTTAAAAGTGTCGCGACCGAATCCCGGCTTGATCAGATTGGTGGATCGAGGCCCAGACCGGTTTACTCGGCGTTTTCAATTATCATCTCAAAACATTTGCTTGGTTTTATTAATTTCATTTTCAAAGTGGCGACCGAATCCCGACTCAACCGGCGGATCAGACCGGAGCCAGTTTACTCAGACATTTTAATTCATATCTCAACACATTTGTTTGGTTTATTCCATTATAGACTTTTAATTCACGTGGAAACATTTCATTTTGGCGAGCCGTAAGCATTTACAATTAACAAAATGCATTTACAAATAATGCCTTTATATCCGCATAAACTGTACTATTCATTTTATACTTTCATTTTTACATCATTTATCATATCACAACATTCATTTTCAATGCAATGAATTCAATTCACAATTCAATTTATGAGATTTACTTAAGCATATACATAAAAATCTCATTTACACTACGTCGATGTTGATTATTTCACTTTGACTATTCATTCCACGACTACGGCGGATTCGTTCGTCAGATCCCGCCCTTATTATCATTCGGTAATGTGCCTATACATTTACAATTCGGTCTCCCATCATGCGGGATCTTTGTTTGGTGCATCCCGACCGCGTGAGTATCACTTATTGGATCTCTCCCATCATGCCATTGTTTTGGTGCATCCGAGCCACGTGGTATCACTTATTGGTCTCCCGTCATGCTTGGATGCCGTTTGGTGCACCCGACATGTGGTATCAATTAAATGCCATACGCCGTGAGACGGATGTCGATTGGTGCATCCCGCCCGAGTGGGACATTGGAAAATTTCAGGGTGCCTTCATGAGATCTTAGATTTATTCATCCGTCGAGGCGGTTCATTGATATATCAACAAGTCGCATTTATAATGATTAAGTTTAATGAATCGATGCTGGCTATCATTCACATTCATTTGATTTTCAAATATCACATTTCAATTCCAATTTCACTTCGTATTATCTTTTCAAAGATATACTCAATCCCAATAATACTTATTTCTTACTCATTCACGTACTCATTTCATATACTCTAATTCAAGTATCTTTCGTTTCATATACTCATTCACGTATACTCATTCATGTATACTTATTCATATATTCATTCACGTATACTCATTCATATATTCATTTACGTATACACATTCATATACTCATTCACGTATACTCATTCACATACTCATTCACGTATACTCATTCATGTATACTCATTCATATACTCATTTATATATTCATTCACGTATACTCATTCATATACTCATTTACGTATACTCATCCATATACTCATTCATGTATACTTACTCATACCATTCTTGTCCCTCATGCCAGATCTATTTTACTTAGAAATTGGAATCGTTCCACGATTCAGATCATCAATAAAGTTATGGCATTTTCATTTTAAGCTAGTCAATTCTGATTTTACACTTAGGATGGAGTTTGTAATACTCATTTTCCAGAAGATCTTGAATCCATATTTGACACTTTTTCTTTTATTACTCCTTTAAAGCTAAAGGTGCTAAGGGTTCTTCTCAATTGGAATCACCCAAATCAGACAGAAACTCAAGTTCCGTCCTAGACACCGGAATTTACTCTATGTGATCATTAAATTAAGTTGCATGGCCCCACTTTGGTGAATTTTGGGTACCCTAGGATCAGGTGAGAAAGTACCTATTTCTGGATGTTTGGTTCTCCTTGAAGTCTAGTTTAATTATCCACTTGAATCACTTAATTCAGATAAGAAATGAGCAAGTTATGGCTAAAATAAGAAAATTGGTCAAAATAGAGCAGGGTGTACATACGTATTCCGCATGTACGGTACGTATTCGGTCACGGAAGAGACAATAGAGTACATGTTCAAAGTGTACGGTATAATACGAAAATGCGAGAATGTGTGTTTTTTCCCATTTTTCAATATGTTGATCACGTCAGTACGATACTCGTAAACACGTCGAGACCACTCCCGAATTCATCTTATAATCTAACTCTACTCAATTTTATCATTCAATACATATCTTTCTTCAAAACCATTCATGATTTTCTCCAAAAACAATTCTAATATGGGTCATAACCCATACATACCAAATAAAAATTTATTTGGGTTGTTCTAACCTTGAGCTCCTTTACTTTGCAATTAAACCATGAATCAACCTGAGGGAGGATTCCGTGTTTTCTTGTGTGCCATTTAGGGTTTACCCACCTTACTCTCAATAATCTTTGAACAGGATGAGAATCCTATCAAACCCTAGAAAATCAAATACCAACAGAAACTCATGTTGGGATGAACTTATCAAACCACACTAGATTTGGGCAAGCTACTAATCATGCAATTGTATGGAAATTCCTACAAGAGTTCATAGTTCCATACCAAAAATCCAAAGTTCCATACCTTTTTGGCTTTGTTTCTTTTTCTCTCTTCTTCTCTTCTCTTATTCTTCTCTTCTTCTTCTTCTTCTCTCTTTTCCTTTCCCCTCTCTCTCTCTACGGTTTGGTCCTCCCAAAATGAGACCAAATTTGTCTTAAATCCCATGTTTGTTAAGGCCATGTTTGGCCAAGACAAGAAAACCCATTTTTGCTTTTAACTTTTCATTTTTGCATTTTGGTCCCCCATTTCTCTTCCATTTGCACTCTAACTTATTAAATTTCTATTTTTGGCATCCCATCTTTTCACAATTTCCATAATTGCATATCAACTTATTGATTTATGCCATTTATGTCCTCAAGTGGTAATGACCACTTTACCCTTGTCTCTAATATTCATTCCGGGTCTCTCGTTTTATTTTCCGAAAATTCCTATTTAGCATAATATACTAAACAAGTCAGAAAGCGCTAGGGTATATTTCGAGAGTGTCTGGTGAGAGGCTTGATACGACGGGCACTTCTCACGGCTCGAGCGGCCGGAAAGTTATGCTGATGTGCGACGTCGACCCCTTAGAGTTCGAGGTTGGAGATCGTCTTCTTGAAGGTGATGCCTAAGAGAGAGTAGTTAGGTTCGCCAGCGAGGAAGCTATCGCAGGAGTTTATTGGAGCCCCTTCGAGATACTCGGGTGAAACAATGTAACATATCGGTTGGCTTTCTGCTTGACATGTCGGTGTCACGAGGTATTTCACGTCTTCACATGCTGGGAGGTACACTCCAGATCCTGCTCATGTAGTGGATTGGGGAGAGATTGAGGTTGACAAGGATAGGACCTTCGAGAAGGGACCAGTGTGCGATATGGATAGTAGGGATCGGGTTTTTGCGAGCGCAAGGCCCAGGTGAGGCTAGTGAGGGTGCTATGGCGGCACCTTGGGTGGAGGGAGTCAGCGTGGGAGCATGAGGACACGTGCGGGCCACCTATCCGCTTCTTGTTTTGGGATGAAGGTACGTGGTTTTAGTCGTTTAATACTTAAATGGTAGTTCCATGCATGGTATGGTGCGCGTCGGCGTATGCATGTGAGATGGATTGTGATTAATACAGAATTTGGGTGAGGTCGGCACTGAGAGGAGAATGTAAGACCCAGAAAATTCTAATTTTTCTTAAAAGGGTCGCAGTAATTTCGGTCAAAACCGAAATTTTCTAAATCTCGGATGATGAAGCAGAGACTTCACTTTTAGAATCGTATCGAGGAAATCCTAGCTACCACGTCGAGATTTATTCGAGGTCGAGACCGGTCGGAATTGCGTTTTTGACGCTAGGGTGTCGGGTGTAGTCATAACTCATGAGAGACATGTGATGTGACAAAGTCACACATTACATGTACCCATGACACATGTTGCGTGAGTAGAGATGATGGAAAGGAATGGATTTGAGATTGTGCGAAGTGTGAAATAGTGAAAAAAGGGGACATGATGGGGCGTATTAAATTGTTAATGAGAATAAGGACAAAAGGCAACAGTATAAACCTTCTCCAAAATTAAAGACCCAAAAATGTGAGGGCTGAAATGAGATGCAGTGAGCTTGGGTTTTGAGTTTTTAGAGAGAAGAAGTCTTCTCTTTAGATTTGCGGCCGAGATTCGGCGTCGAGTTCGGCGGACGAAGCAAGTTGTTACACGTGGCGAGAGCTGCAGTGAACACCGATTTGGTGGAGTTCCGAAAACTCCAAGACGTAGGGATCTTTTCCTACTTGTGTTAATCTTTGGCTAAGAGCTATGTAAATGGTTAGGAATGTTATGAGAACTTGTTTAGCGTAGTCGGTCTCAAAAGCTTTGGCAAGTGGAGAAAATTCCTATTTGTATGGTGAACAATGCCAATCGAGGTTTCACTTATTCATGTGAATGAGTAGCGTGATTTTAGTGTGATTTTTATGATGTTAAGTGATTCAAAATGAATTGCTTGTATTTGCTAATTAGCCCATGTGAGCTAATTTTGGTGTTATTGATTGTGAATTTGCATAACATGATTTATGTTGAATTAATTATGTTAATATATATGCATGTGAATATATTAGCATGAGTTTGTTTGGATTGACATCATGCATTCCATATGCACTGGGGCACCCTAGAATCTTAGGAGTGAGTACATGACATGAAATTTAAAGAAAAACAAAAATGTTTGTGGAAGGAATTTCAAGGAAGATTTTTCGAAAAATTGCCTTGGAGAGTTGTCCAATAGTTCATCTCGGAGGCGGGCCCGTGACATTTGGCGGAGGAAATATCCGGCCCGGTCGCCTCGCGGAGGGTAGTCGATGTATTTCACAGAAATTCGATGATGATGAGTTTCGAGAAACAAAAAGATGTTGTTTGAAAGCCCGGATGTTTTGCTCGCATTCGGCTTAGGCATATGTGAGGGAGTCGGTGAGGACTCGGGACATGGGATTGGTCATGTAGACATTCAAGTAGGTTCATGTAATTGCTTGAATGTGATTGTTTTCCATGGCATATGCACTTAGGTGGGGAGTAACCCATGTAGGAAATTATCTCTACTGGGCTTTGCTGCCTGCAATCGGGGATCCACCATTTCAAATGCGAGGGAGTGTGCACGAAGACGGCTCGTGGGCGCATTTTAGAAGAAAGCCGGATTGTGGCTTTGATATTGTTGTATAACATGTATTAGAATTGTAAATTTTAATATGTTGAATTAAGTAATGTAAAAACTCTTGAACCATGTAGTATATTTGGATTTGGGATATATTTTGTGAGTATTGATGCAGGGGCCCAAGTTGCCATTATTTTACTCACATGTGGACCTTATGTGGTCATTGTAAACTTGTTGGGACAGGTTTGTACTTTGGGTAGAGCTACCCGTACAAATGAGACTTTGCCCGATTTTCATGAGCGGTGTCGGGTTACCTGACATCCATGAATATTCCGCGAGTTGACGGGTTGTCAACGGACACACTGTCACACCTCTATTCCCGGTCCGATCCGATTGGCGAATCCGAGCTAGGGTTAGGAAATGCGGTATATCTTTGGGACTCTTTACCTGTTTTCCCGAGCGAACTTGTACTGTGGGTATATAAACAATTTCTCTAATAACAAAAATCATTTACATATACAAAAGAGCTACCACTGTAGTGGTGTTTACAATATCATATACATACAGTCCTGAGTCCCATTTACTTATACATATACAAAAACAACTTTACATTTCAATTACATATTTATACTTATCTCCCGTAGGACATACTTATTGATTCATTATCTGATGCTGAACTTATACATATGCTTAGACATAGAATTTACTTATCCATCTCATACTTCTATCTCTCTTATACTTGTTTAGATCTCCCATAGGAGTTACGGAGCTTATGCTTATACGGAGAGTACCCTTAGAACACTTTCTGAGGCTTATACTTATACCATAGGGCTTATACTTATACTACGGGTTTACACTTGTTCGGAGTACTGTAGGTACAATAGAGATATTACGGAACGTATACTAATATTCTTGAACTTATTCTTATGCGAAGTACTGTTAAGTACTACTTGTTCAAATGTCCCAAAAGACACGTACTTGTGCTTATATCAAACTTATATTTAATTAAAAGTACTTGTAGGTACTACTAACTTATACTCATACGGGGGTACCCGTAGGTACTACTGAGTTTATCCTGATTCGGAGCTTATATGGAGGTACTCGTAGGTACTGTAGAACTTATACTTATTCTTGTATTTCGGATCTTACTCTTGTATTACGGAGCATATACTTGTCTTACGGATCTTATACTTGTATTACGGAGCTTATTCTTGTATTTCGGATCTTATACGTGTATTACGGAACTTATACTTGTCTTATGGAACTTATACTTGTATTTTCGACTTATTCTTGTATTTCGGATCTATCGTGTATTACGAACATACTTGTCTTACGGGACACTTGTATTCTGAGCTTATTCTTGTATTTCGGATCTTATACTTATATTACAGATCATCTTCTTGTACTTCGGATCTTATACTTGTATTACAGACATATTGTACTTCGGATCTTATCTGGAGCTTATTCTTGTACAAAAGTAGCGTAGATACTACCTGATTCATTATCTTGAGGTGCGAAGTAGGTACTCTAAGACTTATACTTATATTCTAGGAACTTATACTTATTTTACCCGTGCGGAGGTATTTTGCCAGGTGACATAGATTTTGCTTGTACAAAAAAGTACCCATAGGTACTAAAGGCAGGATCTGTGGTACCCGTAGGTACATTCAGATCTTTACCATATTCATTCTTTATTCTTATTCTTTATTCAGAGTCTTATCATATAATTGTTTGACTACCCGGACCAATCATAAGAAATGAGTAGGGCCAGGCGATAAGTACCCAAGGTACAATACGATGCGAGGTGCCGTAGCCGCAAGCCCGAGTCTTAGAAGCCGAACGGAGTGTCGTGAGCGGTGTCGGGTGCCGGAAGTGCGAGCGGGAGTGCGAGTAACACTAATCGGGGAATCTAGAAGTGCGAGCGGGAATGTCGTAGCACTAATTAAGTCTGAAGTACTAGCTGAGAATGTACTTTGCCAGCGTAACGGGAGTGTCGTAGCACTAACGAGGAGTGTCGAAGCAGATAAGCGTCATCATTCCATTTTTCGGTCATAGGTAGTCATGCTATCATATGTCTTTGAACTCATAACCTACTATCTTTATCACGTTACGTGTTCATGCCGTATTACTTTATGTTCATGTTCATGTTGTTTAGTTCGTTTTCATATTTCATATCATATTCATGTTTCATGAGCACTTGTATCATGTGCATTTCACATATTTTCCTCTTACTATTACATATGGCATTTCATATGTATGCAATTATGATGCTATGTATTCCACACATCATTCATGTATTCTTGTTCCTCTATGAATCTATTTCTTAAGTGGAATCATTCGATTGGATCATCGCCCAAAGTTATGACATTTTCATGCCAAACTAGTCAATTTACGATGTTACACTAGGGATAGTTTGTAAATATGAACTTACGGGATCTCAACTCCATACCTGACCTTTGGTTCTTTGTTCATTTGAAGTTAAGGTGCCAGGTTCTCCTCAACTGGAATCCACCCAAATCGAGACAGAGCCTTCGAGAGTTATGTAAGTAAACAACCAGGACTATTCTATGATCAAGCGAAATAAATTTCAGCACATAGCCCCTCTTTGAGTGAATGTTTGGGCTACATAGAGTCAGAATTCGAGGGTGCCTATTTCAGGATATTTGGTTCTCCTTGAAGTCTAGTTTAATGAAGCTTGGATCATCAATCGGATAAGAAATGAAGCGAGTTATGGCCCAATCTGAACAACGGTCAAAATGGGGCAATGGGTGCGGTACGCTCTATTGGTATAAATTTTAGCCCTTCGAAAGTGTACGGAAAGGTGGTTTTCACCCGTTTTTCCTTACTTTCTATCAAATCAACTCAATAATCAGTATACACATCAAAACCATATTCATCTCTTGCTTAATCTATTTTTTCTCCATCGTCTTTCAATACTTTGTCTTTCTTGAAAACCTTTCATGAATTCTCCCAAAAACCACTCTAAAATGGGTCATAACCCGCCACATAAACCAAATATAAAGATTAGATTGGGTTTGTTCCTAAACCACAGCTCAGTCTTATGTTAACCATGAATCCAACCTCGAAAAGGGGAGGTTTCGCCTCATCTTGTACCATTTAGGGTTTTACCAACCCTACTTTCAAGAAATCTTTGGTTAGGATAAAATCCTAAAAAACCCTAGGTTTGGGGGCAAGCTACTAACCATCCTATTGCATGGAAATTCATACAAAACTTTGGAATTCCATACAAAAATTCATAGTTCCATACAAAACCATAAGATCCTTGCTTTCCATGTAAAATCCATACCAAAAATCATAGAAATCCATACCTTTTTGGCTCCTCCCTCTTCTTCCTCTTCTTCTTCTTCCTCTTCCTCTTCTTCTCTTTTGCTCCATACGTGAAGCCCTAACTTAGGAGACCAAAAATGAGATATTTTTGGTTTCCTTCCCCTTTTATACTTAACCTTTCTAATTATTGCATATTGATCCCCAACTTTCTTTATTTTTGAAATTCAACTTATGATATATTCTAGTTTGTAGCCCACACTCTTCTTATCTTCTTAGCTTTCCTTATCCTTTTTGCCAATTTACAAATTGTCCTTGTGTCTTGTAAAATTTCCGGGTTTCTCAATTTCCATGTTTCGCATTTAAATCACGAAACATTCAAAGTATGCTTACAAAATACCCTAAACATGTTGAAAACGACTAGGGTATATTTCGGGGTGTTACACACACTGGGTTTTGGGGCGTCACAATATCATTTATCAATGATGATCATAATGTTTATTAATAATTAAAATTTCTTGTTGTCTTTTTAATAGGTGGAATTCTGAGAGCGGATCAATTAGACTCTAAAAAGAAGTGGTCTGAGGTTGTTAATTGCTTAGCTAAAGTTAGATGGGGTTGGGTGTTGTAGGTAAGTAGTTTTTTTGAAAATCTTGCTAGGCATTGAAGAAGTAGAGACATAAATAGAAAGTCTTAAATTTCCCTTTTATTTAGATTTTGAGTAACAAGATAAGAGATGGAAAACAAAGGGTATTACATTTTTGTTTGTCATGTAAAGATTTGTTGAAAGAAAATTAGAAGTTGGCATGTAGCATTTTTAGGCTGATGTAGAAACCCTTTAAATTTCATTCACTCCTCTCTTATTCTCTTTTTATATTTTCTCCTCTTTGCCTTCAGAAATAGAATAAATGATGTTGTAAAACTGAAAAATCGATTTTTAAAGGCGAAACAATAAATTGACACTCTGATACAAGTTGAAACACGGAAGTTTTCTAGATCTTGGATGATAGAAGCGGACCTGCTTATTTCAATTTGCGGAGATGGGGCACTAGAAGAATTGCATTGAATTCTGAAACAGTCGGATTTTCACATTTTTCGAAGTGATAGGTGTTCAGTAACTCTCAGTAACGAGATTTTAACGAAAATCTTGGAAGTTAGGAAATAACTTGAGTTAAGTTCATGGAATATGATTTGAACTTGAATTGAGACGAAATAATTTGTTTCGGGGTAGAGACGGACCCAGACAAGTGTGGACATTGCGTGAAGACGATGTGGGTCCTAACCATAACTTAAACTTAAGTTAGAACAAATGAGACTTACGAGCGAGAAAAATCATTTTTACATTTGTGTTCGAAGCAGAGAAAGAGAGAGAATGAGGAGAGCCTAGAGCTTCCTTCCACGATCCACGAAGTTCTGTTGATCGGTTTTCGTCGAACCAAGAACAAAAGTTCATCGCATCAACGAGGGTTACGCGTAGGTGCCAAAAACACGGGATTTCACTTAAGATCCAAACTAAGAGTTCTAGAAATTAAAGGTTTCGGGTTTAGGAAGTGTCACGACTCCTAGGGTTTCTTACACGCTCGAGGTAGGGATTATTCCTACTTTGGGGTTTATTTTTTTTTTTTTTCCATTATTGGGCAAAAATATGGGAGATTATTCGAGTTCCAGTTTTGTGTCCTTCGCCTAGGCCCTCATGGGGTTCTCCATGAAGAAGGAGTCTCCACCAAGGCGAAGGAGGTGTTCATTTAGTCGAAAGGTTTGCCTAGGCAAGGGAATGTACTCCTAGGCGAGCCCGATGATAGGAAATAGGAGTTTTTGGTCCTCCTAGGTGAGGCTTTTGCTTGCCTAGACGAACCATTTCGCCTAGGTGAAGGCAGGGTACGCTTAGGCGAGCCTGTGATTGTGTTCATGGCCTGTCATGGCCTATTTGGGGGTCGGTTTCGTGTGATTTTATTTGTGGCTTTGCTTGGGGCCATTGTGCCCGACAGTTAAGAGTGTTGCCGACTAAGGAGTGACATGTTTGGATGTCAATATGTGTGTTCTAATGTATTGGCATGTGATGAGTTTATATGCTCAAATGGCCAGTACATGGCTTGATTGTGTGTGTGCCATTGCTTGAACATAGAATGACATGAATGAAATGTAGTATGAAAGTCATATGCAGGTGATGTGATTTGTCCATGACACCTAATGAGTGGTGTGGATTGTGTTGTCCATGTAGCATTCATTATACATGTGGCATGATATAACATGCAATGACGCATTGCATTGCATATGCATGGGGACATCGCATTGAATGGGTGTGAGTGCATGGTTGAAAATCAACACTACGTTTGGTGATTGATTGGGTGGGCTTGGTTAAGTTAGATGAATTCCAATAAAGTCGCACGATTGAATAAAATGGTAAAGAAAACTTATGTCGGGTAATAGCAAGCAGGGATAAATACCCCCTCGGGTGAAAGACCCGGTATTTATGGTTAGACATAATTCCAACGGAGAAATCCCGTGAAGCTTGTGGTGCGACACAAAATTCGTTGCCCACAAAAGACACATGAGTTTTGTATATAAATGATCATCGAGGTGTAACATCCAAAAAGCTTTTGGTTTGAAAACAAATGAATTTTTTTGTAAAATGATCATTGGATGTAATTCATAAATGATGAATTTTATCACGCATGGACTTTGGCATTGTGTGATAGGAGTTGGTAAAGACTCAAGTGTGATGGGAGTCAGTAAGGACTCGGGGCATGGTATATGATTGAGTCTCATCTCATTTCATGGCATGACATGTAGGTTTCCATAGTAGAAATTGCATGTTTTTACTTAGAATGAGAATGTGAATGTGTGGAACATGACCATTGCATGTGCACTTAGGTGGGGAGTAGCCTTTGTAGGAAATATTCTCTACTGGGCGTGGCTCACCCTATATGGGAAAAAAATTTCAGGTGCAGAGTGTACACTGGTGGACGACGCTCATTCTAGGCCGCAATTGTGAGGAAGGCCAACATGTGGCTTTGATAAATCTTTTTGTAAAACTTTGGAACAATCTAATTCCGGTATGTAATAATTGTAAGAGGGTCGTGATCGAACTCTTACAGATTGTTTTAAATGTAATTTCGCATATTTTTAACTTAAATATGGATCGTAAAAACCGATAAGTGAGACATGCTTGATGTGAGTGTCGAGTTACTCGACATCCACAGGTATTTGATACCAGTTTGGTATCAAAGCTTAGGTATACGATTACCTAAGGTAGTATTTATGCGAGTTGACAGTTGGTTAACGGGACCCTCGGGTTTTGGGGCGGCATAGATTGATATCAAAGCCTAGGTATACGGCTACCTAGGGCTTGATGGATATGAGTCTAGGTTATTAGATTCATTGTGTTCTAATGTCACAGCTTGCATCAGAGCATAGGTATGTGATTACCTAGGGCTTGATGGGCATGGGTTTAGACTATTGCATACATTGTGTGTTTCATGTTTATGTTACATGACTGATTGCTTTGTGTTGTGTGAATTATATACATGGTAAATTGTATATAGGAAAGGATTAGAAAACATAACCTTAGGGGTTCGAAAAAAGAACGAACGGATGGTTCCGGTTGTTGATGTCTATTAGTAGTTGGCACATGCACTACTAGTTAGACAAGAAAAGGAATCTCAATTTACTATTTGACATTTATAGATGACAAGTCGAGGAAGAGGACGTAGAGGCAGTGGACGGAAGCGGCGACGGTATTGCCGGCCTTTGACGAGCAAGACTCGCATGGTGGTTATTGGTACCTACATTTGCTACTATTTGCATGAGCGATCTTGTGGCTACACTATTGCACAAGCTAGTGCAACCGTGGGCCAAGGAGGGTCAAGTAACATCCAGAGATTTAAGGCGCACCATCCTCCATCCTTCAAGGCGGGAGGGGACCCGATGGTGGCTGATCATTGGTTCCGACAAGTTGGAAAGATATTGGAGGCTATGGAAGTCACCTTCGATGCCACTAAGATAAAGCTAGCCGCATTTCAGCTAGAGGGTGAATCCCAAGTGTGGTGGGATTTGGTTAAAACCTCAAGGAACTTGGAGGCAATGACATAGGAAGAGTTCTGTGAGCTCTTCATGGGCAAGTATTTCCCGGCATTTACTTGACATGCAAAAGCTCGGAAGTTCCTAGAGTTGAAACAAGGAACGATGACAATGCTTGAATACGTGGCTAAGTTCACTGAGTTAGCCCGTTTTGCTGATGATTATGTGGCCATAGGTATGGCCAAAGTGAGAAAGTTTGAGGATGGTTTGAAATTATCCATCCGAGGTAAAATTGTGGGACTTCTCCTATAAGATTTGGACTAGAGAGGGAAGTGGATGATGCACTGAGCATTAAGGATGCGGGTGCTAGTGATAAGAGTAATGAGAGTCAACTCTCTTCTTCTAGCTCAAGAAAGAAGCAAAGGACTTCTACTCCACGAGGGTTTCAGGGACAAGGCCGCGACTATCAGGGCCAAGGCTAGGATCAGTCATCCTAAGATGGGAGACACTTCAGGGCTACTAGCCGTCAGGGGTGAAGGGCGTGTTTTCATTGCTACGGCTGGACACATGAGGCATTGATTGTCTAGGGAGGGCGAGGATCCCTAGAGTTATGAGACACACTAGTCTCAGTCATTAGTGGGACATGCACAGACTCAGTTTGTTCCTCCTTACTCCACTATGGGTAAAGGGAATTGGTATTAGTCCCGGGGGTGCTTCTACGACACCTCTTACTTCGACGAGGGCGGGCCACATGGACCGGTAGGTCGAGATCGAGCGGGGGCTCGTAGGAATTTGGGACTTAGGGACCTAGGGGCGTGTCTGTGCCATTACACCTTAGATTGAGCTTGTAGATCAGTCGGTTATTCAAGGTACTTTTCTACTCTTTTGCTTATGGGCAGGAGTATTATTTGATTTTGGTGCATCTCATTCATTCATTGCTGCATCATGTGTGAAATGTTTGGGCTTAGAGGTTGAAACCTTGGAAGAGCCGTTGCATGTGAGTTCTCCCCTAGGAACTAAGGTGAGTTTTGATTAGATATGTCATGAGTGTGAGTTAGAAATCTCAGGGATTCTACTCATTGTGGACCTTAGGGTCATGGACATGTCGAAGTTTGATATCATCCTTGGGATGGACTGGTTAACGGCACACCGAGTCGTCATTGACTGTGATTATAAGAGGCTTACTGTCTACACACTAGATGGTATTTATGATATGTTTCAAGGGGATAAGCATGATGCTTTACCTCGATCCATGTACGACTTTAGGTGGCACGGGCAGTTGATAGGTTGCCTAGCAAACCTTACCCTAGAGGACAAGGCGAGATAGGATTTGGGTCTACCTTGGGTGGTTTGTGAGTACGAGGATGTTTTTTAGGATGAACTACCAAGATTGCCGACGCATAGGGATGTAAACTTCATTATTGAGTTGCATCCCAGTACATCGCCTATTTCTATGACTCATGGGATGGGCGCCTACTAGTTAAGAACTCAATGTGTACAAGAATTGTTGAAATGAGGGTTTATTAGGCGAGAGCACTTAACCTTGGGGAAAAACCGATGCTATTTTCGAGAGGGACAAAACTCTTCGGCTGTGTATAGATTACTAGCAGTTGAATAGGGCTACTACAAAGAATAGGCACCATTTTCCAAGGATCGAAGATTTATTTGATCGGTTGAGAGGGGCATGGGTCTACTCCAAGATAGATCTCTGTATCGGTTACCATCAGTTGAGAGTTAGGGAGGCAGATATACCTAAGACAGCGTTTAGAACACGATATGGACATTTTCAGTGATGCCCTTCGGATTAACGAATGCTCTAGCGGCATTCATGGATCTTATGCATATGGTGTTCCAGCCCTACCTAGATCAGTTCGTTATGGTTTTCGTGGATGACATCTTGATCTATTCTAAGTCTAAGGAGGATCATGAGGGTCACTTGAGGATCGTTCTCCAGACCTTAAGAGAACATCAGTTGTATGCCAAATTCATTAAGTGTGAATATTTGGCTTATTGATGTGAGATTCTTGGGGCACGTGGTATCGACTTCGGGGGTATCCGTGGACCTAGAGAAGGTTGAGGCAGTTGTGAGTTGGGAGAGACCGAAGTCAGTCTTCGAGATACGCAGTTTCTTGGGATTGGTAGGGTATTAGCTGCACCTATGACAAGATTGACCCAGAAGGAGGTCAAGTTTGAGTGGAATGACCTGTGTGAGGAGGCATTCTAGGAATTGAAGAAGAGGTTTACTTCAGCTCCTATTCTGATAGTCCCAAAGAGGGGACAGAGGTGCACAGTGTATTGTGATGCCTCTAAGGATGGATTAGGATGTGTTTTGATGCAATCCAGGAGGGTGGTGGCTTATGGTTCTCGATAGTTAAAGAACCACGAGCAAAGTTACCCTACACATGACATGGAGTTAGTGACCATTGTCTTTGCCTTAAAGGCTTAGCGCTACTATCTATACAGTGAGCAGTTTGAAGTGATTTCAAACCATAAGAGTCTGAAGTACATTTTCACACAACGGGACCTCAACATGAGGCAACGCAGGTGGATGGAATACTTAGAGGATTATGACTTCGCTTTCTATTACCATCCCGGTAAAGAAAATGTGGTGACTGATGCACTCAACTAGAAGTCACGGGGAGTGTTGGCTAGTATAGCTTCGAGAGTGGCGAGATGCTTTCGAGGGCGTAGGGAGCATAGACACATTGCAGGACTATCAGCGGCGGCATGCTCCATGGGTTCTAAGGACAACGTGTAGGCTTGATCAAAGAGGCTGAGAATCGGGACGAGGAGGTCCCGGTCTTTTGAGGGTAGATCTTGAGCTTCATAATTGATTCGTACCCTGATGGGTGATCGGAATCCAACAAAATTTATATATCCTAAATTTATCCCTGAGTCGTAGCAAAGCTCTTTGCCGGTATACTTGGAGTTCTAGAGGTCGAGGAACTCGAGGATGGGTTTTCTTCGACAAATGACTTATAGGTGATTGAAGCCCGGTGAATTTCAGTTTGGATTTGGGGTGTTGTTAAAGCGGTGAGAGTTGATTGTTTGCGAGGCTGAAAATAAATAAGTAAAAAAATGTAAAAATAGAATTCCTTGTAGTGTTAGGTGTTTGGGGAGTACACAGGGTCACAGGGTATTGAGGTTCTCAGGTCCTTTCCTCGCGTTAAGGGAGGATGACATATAGTCATTTCAATAGGTTCTTCATTCACTTTAACAAAACTAATACTAATAACTATGCTTTAAAAAATTGGTATTTACCTCCCATTGATGGTCTCGGACAATGAATAACATCACCTTGACTCACTTTCCAACCAATTTAATAAATGATAAGCCCAATGAATGTCATTTATATAACGAAATAGAAAGCATACAATGAACCACAAAGCTTACCAAGTATTGGCTATTCTGAGTGAGCCCAGAAGGGATCGAACCCTAAAATTTGGGGAAAATAAAAGTATCCTTGAATCGTAGCTTTCACTAACCTATAGATGATAACTGGGATGTCAATGGATCTACCGATAAGCCTTGATGAACCCAGCTTATCAAATACTAATCATTCAAAGAAACTCGAAGGGATTAAAGCCTAGTTTGACTGAAACCATAAATGGTAGAAAATACCTCCGTTAAAACATGGAAAAACCCTCAGTTGCCTTCGATCCCTGCGGTGGCCTCACGCTCAAGGAAAAGGTTTTAACCAGCCATCCTCAGGTTGTCATCCTCGGAGGATGTTTGGATGCTTAGAAAATGAAAAAGAAAGGGAAAGAAAATGAAGTAGAGAAGAAGCGGAAAAACGGGAGAGCTGAAAGCTTCTCCAAAAATTTATTGATTAAGTGCCCTTTCTACAGTGCTTGGCTTGGGGATTTTGTAGTCAAAGCCCCTTTACAAAATTACAAAAACAACATTGCAAAACCTATTACAATGGGGGCAAGGAAAACCAAAAGAAACAAAAGCAGCGACAGCGGGGGAAGGAGCGATTAGGTACATAGGAGACATGAAACGGTGCTAAGTCATTGAATAGTACATACAGGATGCAATTTCGCCAACTGAAAACAATTTTCTTTCATTTTCTGCTATTCTTTCCTTACTGGTCCTACGTCTGCAATCTTTGAGCTTGACTCGAATTCTTGAGCTTGGATCGACTCAACAATTTCGGCACGGTCTTCCTTAGCTGTAAAAATTTGCCACAAAATGCGATCAGTAGAATAATAGGGACCTTAATGTAGAAATTGGGTTAATTACAATGATTAGTACATAAAAAGCACTCAAAACCTATAATAAATAGGGTTCAAAATAGCACTTTTTGGGCACTAATCCACTGACACACATTGCTAGTCCCTTAAAGATGAAAGAAGGGGAAAGAAGGAGCATACAAAGCGATAACAAAATAATGTTCTAAATGGTATTTCAAAAGGTTGTGAATAAGTAATGCCTAACCACACAAGTAAGAATCCATCAAACCCTTGCCCAATAACTATCTTGAGAGGGATAGATGCCATATAAAATTGAGTATCAAGAGCCTCCTTCTTCTTTGAATCAACTAGAGACCTCCCACCCAAAATCTAAGTGTTTGTTTGATCAGTTCTCGACAATAAGTGTCAGAGCTACACTCTCACCCCAGCAGCTCTTTGCCTGACCCTAGCATGCTAACCATTAAAATAGATCAGGGACCCACTCTTATTCCAATCTTTTTGTGTGTTATAGAGGGTGCAATGAGAATCGACCTCACCAAAGTCCATGTAAACGAGGATCTACCGATGACTCCCAACCAATTAAGGCTTAGGGCACCAAGTCATAGGATCTTCGACCACAAACTCTTCGGGTTTCACCCAGGACTGAATGATTTCGAGACTCCAGCACCTAACCTTGCTAAACTCCACTATCACCATGTAGCGAACACTAAGTCGAGTGAATCCCAACCGGAGTGTGAAGGTTTAGAGACCTTAGGACCTTTAAAGGCTTTCGCCATATACCCCTCGGACCGTGCTTGGGTTTTAGGGCAAAGCGTTGCAATTTTTTTTTTTCTTTTTCTTTTTCACTTCTTATTATTTTGGAAGACACATGGGCCTTCTATTCATGGGGTCCTTAACCTATTAAAGGTGGTCAACGAAACTAGGGTGGAGTTATTGCAAGTTTAGGGTCGAGTAGTTTTTCGGCTTATTGAAGAAACGTGTGCCTGATTGTGTGGATAGCTAAGGTGGAAGAAAAATGGTGAAAGTATGAGTTGACTAATCATCCGCTCAATGGGCATGGAACCAATCTAACATCCAATAGAATTGGGCCGGTGCTTCAATTTTTTCAAACCACGGGGTTAAGTGAAACATAAAAAATGGGTGCAAAATGGGTCAAATTTTTGAAAAAGTAAGCTGTATAGTATAACAGCTTCACAAAAAGGAAAACCAGCAAGCCCATCGAACATCACAAAATGAGCTTGCTCAAAATAGTAACAAAAATATAAATGGAAAAGCCACTTCCTTCGCTAACTCTCCCCCCTAACCAAATGTCTCATTGTTCGCAATGGAGCTCGGATTAGAAAGTTAGGGAAGGAAGTATTTCCACTGATGAGGCATTGATCGTTTTGGATAGGAGACTTGAGCTTTCCATCGACACACTTGCTTATTTCTTTCAGTTTGGGCTTCAAATAAACAAGTTAGGAGAAGAAAAGAAAGAAAAAAAATTGACCAGTTGGAGCATTTTGAAAATTACACCTTCATAATAATTTTAAAAGTGTTTTTTTCTGGCTATATTTGGATTCTACACTCTCTAAGCTTTCCAACGGTACCAAAAACGCCTAAAACGGAGTTCGGATGAAAAAGTTATGGGTGAAACAAAATCAGGAGGCAAAACAGGGGAGAGTAGCGAAAATTTTCGCTATGTAGCCGAAAATTTTTCACATAGCGAAAATTTCGCTATAATTGCGAATTTTTTAATAAAATAAAATAATTAATAAAAAAATTTTTTTTCTTTTTTTATAAAAGAAAAGAAAAATAAAATTTTTTATTATATATATTTAATAATAATAATAATAATAATAATAATAATAATAATATAATAAAAGACAAAATAGTGCACAGTGCACCAAAAATCAAATTTCGCTGCAGGTGAATAGTGATGAACAGTGCAAAATTTCGCTACAACTGGAAATTTCGCTATATAGCGAAATTTCGCTAGCATAGCGAAATTTCTCAATGTAGCGAAAATTTTTAATATAGTGAAATTTCGCTATTCTAAGCGAAATTTTTAAGCTATAATAACAGTGTCCACGATGCCATGCTTGCTCCTCGCTTTTCTGATCTTCTGCTTCAAAATTTTTACTTAAACTGAAAAAATTAATACAAGAAAAATTAAGAAAAATTGCAGAAAAGTGAAAAACAAACTAGAACAAAGATTAACTTAAAAATTAGAGGAAAATCTAAGAACAAAACTTATAGAAATCCAAATAAAATAAAATAAAACAAGAAAAATTAAAACAAAAATTAGAGTGTGCTCCCCCAAGCTAGCCTTAAGCCTTTGGAGAATTGTTGGAGCTAGTGGAGCTTAGAAATGCCAAGGTGGGTGCTCGAATCCGAGAACCAGCTTTGAACCATCCGGCTGAAATGCCGTAATGTGGGCGAATTTGCTTAATATCTTTGATGTAGTTACGAAGGCTCGAATAGTGGCCACTAACTTCTGATATTTTGTACAGCCCACGTTGATGGAATGCATGAGCTTTGGGAGTAGGTCGCTGCGGGTTTTGGAGTTCTTGCGGTATAGACGATATGTACACACACGGCGGAGTGGGCTATTTAGGGTTAGGCGGTGGCACTAGGATTCAAATTTATGGGGTTGGTTGAAGGATAGGTTCTTGGGGCTCTTCCCACCTTCTTTTCCTCTACCTCCCCCTACTTCCCCTGTTGGCAATTCCTCAGGAGCTTCCACTGGTTTCTGCATCAATTTCTCCTGGTCAGTTAGCCACTCTCCCTCTAGGTTCTCCTCCTCTTGATGACCATGTTGAATGGTGAGCCTTGAAATAGAATGCTCACGTGATGTCAATTTTTTCTCGAGGTAACTCTGGAAGCACATCTAATCTTTTGTTCGGGAAGGCTTTCCACATTATCAATTCTTTGATTCAGGTGTGCATTAATCATCTTACTGCTCCCCCCCCACAAAGTCACCCGCTAGCTTTGTGTTAAGGTGAAATATAAACATTGAATGGAGGGATTATTTGTGGTGGCTGAAGAATATTTGAGGGTTGAAGCATAAAATGGAGGCTCAGGAGGTGCATACTGTGGAGGTCTTGGTTCTCATGAGGAATTTGTGTGATTCCCCCAACTATGGTTATAAGTACTACCATATGGTGAACTCATCCATTGGTTTCTATAGTCCCTCATGGACCTATATTCATTTGGATTCCTCTCCACAGGTTGCTGACTTTGCCATGGCTGGTTTCTGTAATCTCTCATGGACATATATGCACTAGGGTTACCCCCTGCCACATGCTGACCGTACTGTCCCTCTTCCATTGGGTTCAAATTCAACCTTGATTTACAATCTCTAACCGCTGGGCCGACCCCTACTGGCAAGAACAAAGCAAACACAACGAGGAAAAAAACAACTTTACGAAAGGGGTAAGTTAGATAAAAACAAAATAAAATGAAACAAAATTAAATACAACGAAAACACTAAAAGATATATATACAAGAAAATTCACTGAACTTGTAGTAAGGGATCACAAGTGTTCAGCAGTCATCATTCATAGGCACCATCCCCGACAACGGCGCCATTTGATTCGTGCCACAATAGGGTGATCTGGAATCAACAAAATTTATATCCTAAATTCCTCCTCTTAAAATGTAAAGCTATTGCGATGCTATCATGATTCTAAGGTCGAACTTAGGGATGAGTTTTCTTCATACAAATGACTCACAGGTGATTGAAACTGGTGAATTTCAGTTTGGATTTGGGGTGTTGTTAAAAATAGTGAGAGTTGATTGTTTGCAGGCTGAAAATAAAATAAGTAAAAAAAATGTAAAATAGAATTCCTTGTAGTGTTAGGTCACTTTGAGTACAAAGGTCTGGGAGTAGCGGGGTTCTCCAGGGTCCCTTTCCTGTCATTCTTGGAGGATGACATATAGTCATTTCCCAAACCGGTTCTTCATTTAGCTATGGCCGACCCTAAATAACTATCTTTGAAAAATTGGTAGCATTTGCCTCCCATTGATGGTCTCGGACCAGTGAATAACATCCACCTTGACTCACTTTCCATGACTAATAAATGATAACTAATAGATATCCTTTGTATCTAACAATAAGCATACAATGAACCCTAAAAGCTACCAAGTATTGGCTATTTCTGAGTGAGCAAGAGGATCAGGCCCTAAAATTTAGGAAAATAAGAAATCTCCAGCCAGATAAGCCTTTCACTAACCTATAGATGATAACTAACAAATGTCAATGGATCTACTAATAAGCATCCAATGAACCCAATTCTCGGTCCGACCCGTTAAATGGTCCCGAAGAAGCGGTTTGAAGTCTTGAAACCATATATCACAGGACTCTTGCTTGTTTTCTGGTGAACTTATACATTGGGTATACAAACAATTTTGTAATAACCCAAAAATCATTTACATATACAAAGGAACTACCACCAAATTAGTATCCATTAAAATGTCGATACACATATGCTAAGTCCATTTACTTATACAAATACTTATACATGTACATATCTAGCCCTGAAGCATCAGAATCGTGGAGCGATCTTTGGTGAGCACCTATCTACGAGATGGCCCACGTCTTCTTTGGTGTGGAATGTCCTGTCCTCTTTATCTCCTCTTCAGTACCTACACGGAGTGAACACCCGTGCTAAGCTTTCGCTTGCGTGAGACTATATAGATAAATGTGACTAATAATAACAATAATGTGATGCAAATGCATTTGCCTTTTTCCTTATGCATATAAGCAGACCCTATTATGTGACTTCTAACTCATATCATATTATACATGCAGATTTTTTATCCTTTTTGGGTTCCATATCATTATCAGGTGGCTATCACATCCATGTGTCATGTCTTTTACAAGTTTCAATTCATATCTTCTACATGTATGGCATGTCAGATCATATTCAAAACAAACTTATACATCTACAATGGCAAATCGGAACATATCAAAGTCATATCAAATACATACAGGGTCAAATCAGACTGATACAGATACATATTAGACTCATATCATTATCACGGTCGAAGCCATTAATCAAATCCCTTTAACAATTACATTTCATGATCCGGGGGCCGTTTAATTCTTTTGTTATCGTTTTATTAAATTTTCGTTTCCAAAAGTGTCGCGGCTTCGAATCCACGGCTTCGACGGGTTGGCGGATCAATTTGGGCCGGTTTACTCCGACATTTTCAATTATCATCTCAAAACATTTTGTTTGATTTTATTAAATTTTTGTTTTCAAAAGTGTCGCGACCCGAATCCCCAACTTGACTCGGTTGGCGGATCCAAGCTGGAGCCCAGTTTACTCCGACATTTTCAATTATCTTCTCAAAACATTTTGTTTGGTTTTATTAAATTTTCATTTTCAAAAGTGTCGTGACCTCAATCCCCGACTCGACCCGGTTAAGTGAGATCCAAGCGAACCCGGTTTACACCGACATTTTCAATTATCTTCTCAAAAAACATTTTGTTTGTATTACTCCATTTAGACTTTTAATTGCAGGAAGCACTTCATTTTGGCAATCCCATAAACATTTACAAATTCAAAAGACCCATAACATTTACATTTAACAAAATGCATTTACAAAATAATGCATTTATACAATGTTTGTGTAATGTAAAAGATACTTAAACAAATACAATTTTTAATGTCATTTTTCACTTTTCGGTTTGTGATTTCACATATAGCTACAAGTCACGACATTCTAGAAAGATTCGGTTAGTAGTCACATCACCTGTTGTCATTCGAGTAGCAATGTGGTTTCACATTTAATATCACCATCTCACATATGGCTATAGAGTCGACATTCCGCGACAAATTCAGTTGGTGAATCTGTCACACACATTTGTCATTTCGATGCTTGATGTGATTTCGCATTCAACCATGCCATCTCACATACATGGCTATAGAAGTTAGCATTCCGCGGCCCAGTTAGTTGAGGTGAATCCTGTCCTGTTGTCATTTGGTAGCAATGTGATTTAGCGTTCAATATCACCCTCACATATGGCTATAGGGTTAGCAATTCGCGACGGATTCAATTGGTGAATCTTGTGCGATTTTGTCATTCGAGTAGCAATGTGATCTCACATTCAGCAATTACTTGGGTACCTTCATGGCGAATGGAGTTGGTGAATCCCGTCATGTTGGTCATTCCATTAAAAATGTGATTTCATTCAATATTTACATTCCCTTCATGGCCAATTCGAGTTGGTGAATCAGTCATGCCGGTCATTCAATGATGCATTTTCAATTAATTTACTTTTATCACGATAATTTCACTTATAGTTCAAATAGATGCACGGCCATATGTGTGACAAACATTTCGAATAACAATAGTTCTGAAGTGATGCATGCATATACATATGTATATTTTACAAATAAAACTCTGTCGATCATAAACACATTATGTCATATGTCATTTTATGTATGACAAACATTTTGAATAGCAATAATTCAAATATGAATATATATATATGTATATATATATATATATATATATATATATATATATATATATATATATATATATATATATATATATATATATATATATATATATATTTCACAAATAGAACTCATAATGATCATAATCACGCATTACGTCTTCCATATCGACATGTGAATCCACTGATCTTTATCTATTCATAGCCTTCTTAATTGGCTATCACTTGTTCATTAATGTATTTCCTATCATTTGTTACCTTTTTCTTGTTATATGTGATAATAATCATATATAACTTAACCACATTATGTGTTCATGACTTATTGCCTTTTGATGAGCTTAAAAGTCATCCATTTTCAGTCCATTTTTCTGATTGATTTTTATCTAAAAAGACTGATTAATGTGCAGAAATATGGAAAAACTCACCAACTTGCTATGCAGCAGGGAATTCAAGAGAAAGAGGAATTTTTGCCGTAGAAGGAGCAGAAGGTGGCTGAGCATTACTGATATAATTGGCTGAAGAAGCTATGCAGCAGGAGAGGCACACAAGGATTAAAAGACCTGATGTCGTGAAGCCTTGACAGCAATGAAAATTCCTTATCAAAGGTGTGACGACAAAAACTCCGGTTAGCAGGAAGAGTAATTGAAGGCAAAAGCGAAATTTGTTTGGCGACAAAGAAACTCGAGTCGAGGCGGCTATGGGTTGAGTAGAGAAAGACATGAAGGTGTGACATCACTTTGAGGTCGCGACGAGTCAGCTCCAGTCACGATGGACAAGGTTGTCGTGACGCAAATAGAAGTCGACATAAGATGTACAATTATTGAACTGCTTGTTGTCGCGACATCGGTCGGAAAATTATAACATCAACATTGCATCCGAGTTGTAGCGATCAGAGGTCGGAGATTGCGACATCGATGGAACGCGAACGGTTGTCGCGACATCGATCAACTGATCGTGACATCATGAGCAAAGAGAAGAAATTAGCGACGAAGCACCTGGTCGTCGCGACATCGGTTGCGCTGAAGAATTACGCGACATAGTCATGCTCGCGACAACGGAAAGCCGAGGAAGTCAGCGGCAACGGTAAAGTCGCGGCATCGGTGACTAGCACGGTGGTGACGTCAAACGGACGTGACGTGGAACCTGGCGGGATGAAGGGGTGACCGCGGTCGAGGAGAATTCGCGACATCGTTGCCTGAACCCGGAAGGTCGCGACAACACCTAGTTGTCGCGACATCAGTTGCACTAAACAGAGGTCGCGACAACAAGAAGCGGTCGCGACATCAGAAGCTAGAAAAGCAGGTCGCGACATCAATTGTGAATAACTAGAATTAGCGACATCCATTCAATTGTCAGCGACATCGGACCTGATAGCGAAGGTCAGCGGCGTCATTTAAACTGTCAGCGACCGCGACTCAAGAGATAATGGCGACCGCGTCCGCGACCCGAACCAAGCCTACGCGGCATGGCGAGACAACGAGTCGCGTGAAAGAATCGATGTCGCGGCATCCAGCAACCAGCCCAGGCGATTAAGCGAAATCCAAAAGAGGTGCATCGAAATTGGGGCCAACTTGAGAACCCTATAAATACCACGGTGCTACAAAGGTGCATCTCTTGGCGACTGAGAAATCTGGGTATTTGAAGGCTCTTATATTTAGTTTTCTTTTCTTTTCTTTTCTTTTTTTTTCGTTATTTTAGTTTTAATATTTTCGAGTAGATTGTTCTTTCTTTTGAATTTATGGATCTGGACGTTAGTTTTTAAAGTTGAAGCTGAATGCAGATTTCAATTTCTTCAAATTACTGTCTGGATAGTCTGAATTCCAGACAAATTTTGGAATTCGAACTTCCAGTTTCCATTTTACAGTGGTTTACTTGATCAACAAGCCATTGTTTGGTGTAATTCAATGATTTAGGAACCCAGTTTCCATTGATTATACTCTATTGTTAGAATTTATCTTTTATGCAGAAATTTATCAAAGATCTTGAACTTCGGTTTATGGAAATCTACTTCAGCTGGTCTTGTGTATTTTAAAGCCCAAGTGATCCCGATATGGAGTGTCTCATACCCATAAACGGGATTGTCTCAAGCTTTGATTTCTAGGAGGCCCTACGAGGTGACACGGAGAGGCATTCTGAGGTAATGAACAATTTACGAAGGTATGCTAACACGATATTGAAGTCTAATATTAGCTCTGTGTGATTAAATTGATAAATCCTCTTTTCACTTGGAACGAGAATGAGTTGGGCTTGATTTATCAATTTAAACATGCGAGAGTTCAGCTCGGTCGAATAGTGAGATTTAATCCCGTGTTAGCAAGGATCCTAATCAAAGGGAAGGATGAGCTATTCTAATTTTGGAAAGAAGATATTATAGTATAAACCTATGCAATGACTAAATTTTAGGAGCTAAGGTTTATAGTCCATGTTGTGGGTATGAAGTATTGAGAAAGAAAAATACGGAACAAAGCAACCCCCCCCCAGTTAAAGTAGTTATCCCAACACTGCGTCGCCCGAGAGAAGCAGTGAAAGATTAGATAATGAATGGTGGGGTTTGGAGATCAGTGCACAATCTATTCCTTGGACTAGTTTTAAATCTGTGGTTCATTAAGCAAACATACAGTGCAATCTGAAGGAATTGATGTTTCACAATAGTTGTATTTTCAATGCTCCCTTTAAAAGATAACTGTCCAGTCTGAATTTGTAATTTTATCATTTCAATATTAAATTCATTTGTTATTAATTAAATTCTTTTTAGTTTTCATTATTTTAAGGCTTTCAAAATTTGAGTTCAATTGTCTATCATAGTCGAATAGTATAGAACTTGAGTAGTCAGGGTAGTTGATTGAAAATTCTTGAGATCTGTGGGATCGATATCTGGACTAAAATCCACTTTATTACTTGTTCGACCTGTGCACTTGCGGAATCATGGATCAACATTAAAAAGAAATGTATCTATTCTTCAGAAAACCATTTTACATCAGTATGCTTGCAAGGAAATATAACAAACAAGTTTTTGGCGCCGTTGCCAGGGATTATACAATAGTCCTTTGGTAATAGTGTCATAAATTTGCATATGTTCTTTGGTCCATCAACAAGTTTTTGGCGCTGTTGCCGGGGATCGAAAGAATTTAGTAGATCAATATTCAGACGAAAGAAGGAAATACTAATTTGGACATTTAAAAGAAAAAGAACAAAATAGTTTTTCAAGCAGTGGTTATTTTTAGCCACTAACCTTTAACAAGCCATATTGAAAATATTTGTTAGCTTGACTAATCCTATTAATGTGAGTATGTTTTGATTTCAGGAAAAACTTTAATGCATAGGAAGCGAACAACGTCGGATCCGGCGGGAATCTTGAATTATAAACGAGAACACTTTCGGAAGCTTGAGAGAGGAAGCGAAAAGGGCGAGAAAACTCAGCTATGGCCCAGGGATAGGAGCCAAAGGAATGGTGAAGGACAAGAACAGCGAGCGGAAGGCCTCAATCCTGATACAATGGAGAATTTTGGAGACCTATTGTCGGGATGAATATACGCAATCGGACTGACCTACAGTTGATGCAAATAACTTTGGTAAAACCCCGACACGATTACAATGGTTCAGCAACAACAATTTACTGGTCATCCCACAGAAGACCCAAATGAGCACCTGGGAAGGTTTCTCAGGATGGCAAACACAGTGAAGTTGAATGGGGTGAGACCAGAGGTCATAAAATTGCATTTATTCATTTTCTCTAAGAATATGCAACCACATGGTATGAATCTCTACCATATGGTTCTGTTGATACTTGGGAGGAGCTTGTAGAAGCCTACTTGGGTAGATTCTTCCCTCCATCACTCACCTCAGAGAGAAGGAGGGAGATAATTGTGTTCTAGTAGGGGGAAGATGAGAGCCTTTATGTAGCATGGGAGAGATTCAAAAGGTTGATGAAAGATGCCACCCATGCATGGAATGAACGAAGACCGGATGGACATAGTATATCATGCCTTGAATGATACATCTAAGGGCATTATTGATGCTTCAATATGAAGCATTCAAACGTAAGAGTGCTGAAGAGGCAAGAGATCTGATTGAGGACTTGGCGAAATGCAATATGAAAGCTCCATCAGAGTTTTCAAGAGTAGTGACGGAGGAAGAGGAGTCATGGAAATTTGAGTAAGATGGCGACTATGGAGCAAAGTTAGATGCCATCATGTATAGAATGGACAAGCAAGAGAGGAAGATGCACACTGCTCATGAAATAGGAGCAGTCGAGAGAACTATTGAGGAGGAAGTCTTGATGTACCTTTGAAGCTTGTTTTATTATGCGAGGGTTAAGTACTTGGGGGCTAAGAAGCTATCGCCCGAACCAAATCCTAACCTGCCGGCACACTATCATCCGGCGCGAGGGAACCATGAAATTTTCATATGGTGGAGGCCTCAAGGCCCAGGCATGAGACAGAATCCTCAACGAGGGATATCGGCAACCACAGGGTTCTTTGCGGCGACATCAAGGAGGGTAAGAAAATAGAAGCAGGCACGAGTCAGAGGAGGGCTTAACCATTTGAAGATCAAATGTTGCAATTCATGGGGGACAATAAGAAGATGTTAAACCTCCATGAACAAAAGTTTGCAGAATTGGAAGCCTAAAATACCAATTCTCAAATTTTTCAGAAGACCACTAATGCCTCCATCAAGAACACAGGGTTTTCTGAATATGGCAAGCGGCCTAAACGCAAAACCAGATGAAAGATGCCTTTCCCAGTGACACGAAAAAGAATCCGAAAGACTGCATGGATGTGTAGCTCAGAAGTGGGAAAGACTTGGTAGAAAAGACAGAAAAAGATGAAAGCAACAAGGGAGAGGAAGGCCAGAGACAATCTTTGAAACCTTTGGAGAAAGAAAGAAGGAACAGCTGTCAGGAGAAGAAGGAAGCAAGAAGAAAACCCAGAACAATCTGCCTGCAGTCCCATTTCCACAGAGAACAGAAATCAAAGATAGAGGAACAGTTTGCAAGGTTTTGAAAACCTTTCAGACTGGAGATCGTATGCCTTTCCGCGAGTGGTGACTCGGATGCCACTTTATCGCAGGAATTTTGAGAAAGACATACGACGAAAAGGAAAATTGCTGAAGAGATTGTGAACTTATTTGCCCAACTGCAGTCTTTGTGATCAAGAGACTACCGAGAGAAAGATGAAGGATCAGGGGGCTTCACCATTCCCTGCCATTGGAGTTTGGTTTCAGAAAGCTCTCACCAGCTGACTCAGGTGCCAGTATCGATTTAATGCCCGGTCTGTGCGAGAAGTTAAGTTTAGGGGTTTACTCCCGCTCATTACCACTCTAAATGGTAAGATACGACCACAGCCCAAAACTTGAAGGAATCATAGAAGATGTGCTGGTAAAGGTGGGAAATTTTATTTTTCCAATTGACTTTATCATACTGGATATGGAAGAAGATTCACAAGTCCCTCACTTGCTGGGAAGGCCATTCCTTGCAAGCTGGGCTTGACTCTGATCGATATGCAGAAGGGAATTCTCACTCTCAGAGTTGGAGAAGAGACAACTGACTTCAATTTAATCAGAAGTTTGAGGAATTTAGACATAGAAAGGGAAGATATCAAGTCAATAGAAGATGTATATGTCAACAACTCTGATTTTTACTATGATTGTAATGCCCAACTTTCAATCAATGAAAAAGAGATGAATTTCCAGTATCTTGAAGGTTTTGATTCAGATTTTCTGCACATCAGTTTACATTCTACTGAAAAAGTGATGAGTCTTGAACAAAATGGGATGAAAAAAGGAGACAAAAATGAAGAAAAGGAATTTCATCAAGAAACCAGTGAAGAAGGGCTAGTTTTAAAGGAGTTGCCAAGTCATTTAAAGTATGCTTACAGGCGCCAAAGTAAACCGAGTAATAATTTATAGCTGGGCTTCGGTGATCTTGAGGAAAGAGGTTGCTGGAAATTTTAAGGAATCATAAGGAGTCTATAGCTTGGTCTATTGAAGGGTTAAGGTATCGGAGTCCATCAATATGCATGCATAAAATACTCTTGGAAGAAAATCACGAAGCCTTATTTGTTGAACATCAAAGGAGACTGAATCCAGTAATGAAAGAAGTAGTCAGGAAGGAGGTGCTCAAATGGTTAAATGCTGGTTTTATCTATGCAATTTCAGACAATCCTTGGGTTAGCCCAGTCCATGTGGTTCCAAAGAAGGGTGGGTTTACTGTGATCCACTTAATGAAAATGAATTAATTCAGCGAAACCGATAGCAAGGATGGAGAGTATGCATTGATTATAGGAAGCTGAACACAGCAACTAGGAAAGATCATTTCCCTTTGCCCTTCATTGATCAGATGTTGGACAGATTAGCAGGACACCCTCATTTTTGTTTCTTGGACGGGTATTCAGGCTACAACCAGATTGCGATTTACTGGGACCAGAAAAGACCACATTCATGCCCACATGATACCTTTGCCTTGAAGGATGCCATTTGGAGCTGTGCAATGCTCACCTATACTCGGCGATGTATGATGTCAATGTTCTCAGATTTGATTGAGGAAGTCATGGAAATTTTTATGGATGACTTCACAGTGTATGGGTCCAGTTTTGAACAATGTCTGAACAACTTGGAAACAATACTTCAAAGATCTGAGACAACGACTAGCGGTAAATTGGGAAAAATGCCATTTCATGAAGCTAACGAGAGGTATTGTTCTTGGTCATAAAATTTACCTTTCTGAGGATTTAGAAGTGGACCAATCCAAGATTTCCATTATCAAAACCCTTGCACCTCCCACAACAGTAAAGGGGATAAGGAGTTTCTTGGGGCATGCTGGATTTTATAGGAGATTCATCAAAGACTTCTCAAAAATAACCGGACCTTATGTAGATTCTTTGGAAGGACACAAGTTTAATTTTAATGATTCTGTGGGTTGCCTTTGAAGAAATCAAGATCGAGATTGGTCAAGCACCTATCCTTTTAGTTTGCACGAGAATGGGATCAGGGATTGAAATAATGTGTAATTGCAGTGATTTCGCAATGGAGCATGTGCAGGGCAAAGAAAGAAATATTCGGAACCACGTATACTATCTTTAGCCGAACCTTCAATGAAGCACAAGAAAACTATTCCGCAATGAAAGGAGATGCTAGCCATAGTGTTTGCTTGTGAAATTCAGGCCTTACATTTTGGGATCCCATGTTTATAGTTCACACAGACCATGCGGCCATCGAATATCGATGTCGAAAGGAAGCTAAGCGAGGCGATAAGGTGGGTGCTGCTCTACTGAAGTTTGATCACGGAAATTAAAGATAAAAGGGGTGTGACAATGTGATAGCTAGTCATATCCAGAGTAAGAAAGATGAAACAGAAAGGAATAGATAACAGAGCTTGAATGAAGATATTGTTTAGAAGGTGTGAACAACTACACATGGTATGCGATATTGTGAATTACCTAGCTTGTGGAGTAGTTCCTCGGGAGTCGACTACCAATAGAAAGAAAACTCGGGATTTGACAGCGAATTACTACATCTAGGATGACCCACTGCTATTTAAAGGAGTGCTGACATGATTCTATCCGAGAAGATGTGTTCAGAGAGTGAACAATGTAAAATCTTGAATAGATATATGCATCACCCGTATAGGGCATTTTACGGAGAAAAGAATAGCTCACAAGATACTCCAATCTGGATTTTATTGGCCCACTATCTTCAGAGATTGTGCTGAATGGGTCAAATTGTGTGATAGATGCCAAAAGATTGGAAATATCAGCAGCAGAAATGAAATGCCCCTAAAAGGCATAATGGTGGTGCAAATTTTTGATGTATGGGGAATAGATTTTATGGGACCATTCCACCATCATTTGGAAACACAGCTATGCTGGCCGCGTGGATTATGTTTCAAATGGTGGAAGCGATGAAAACTTGTCCAAGGAATGATGCTAATACAGTTGTGAGTTTCTTACAAAAGAATATTTTGAGCAGATTTGGAACACCCAGAACTATCATTAGTGATGGGGGAAGCCATTTTGCAAACAAAATATTTGCAAAACTCATGAGCAGGTATGGGATCAAGCATATAAGGAGTCTAGCTTATCATCCCCAGACCAATGGACAGGCAGAGATTTCCAACAGGGAGATTAAAAAGAATCACGGAAAAGGCTGTAAGTTGGCGGAAGGGTGGTCTTTCAAACTTGATGATGCACTTTAAACTACAGGGGTGCATTTCAAAACTCCCATTGGAATGTCCCATACAGAGTTGTCTTTGGCAAACCATGTCATCTACCTCTTGAACTGGAATACAAAGCTATGTGGGCCATCAAGAAGCTGAACTTTGATTTTAAAGCTATGAAAGGAAGAGATTGCTCTAGCGAGATGAGCTGGAAGAGCGAGGGAAATGAAGCCCTACGACCGTGCTAGAATATACAAGGACAAAACAAAGAAATGGCATGATCAGAGGATTCTGAGAGAAAAGGGTTCAAGAAGCGGGGAAACGAGGTTCTTTTTAACTCCAATTTGAAGTTATTTCCAGGAAGTTAAAATCCAGGAATGGAGTGGACCATGCACGGTAGTGTCAAGCACTACATTTGGAGCAGAGTAACATTAAAGGCGATCTTTGGGAAGAATTTAAAGTCAATGGACAAAGACTGAAGCGACATTATCAAAGCGGGGAGGAAAGAAAGAGGAAGAGCTCCAGCTGGTTTCATTAAGAGAGAAAAGTCAAGCAGCAGAATCTAGCTAGGACTCAAGCGAAGCGTTTGAGTGGGGGCATCGTATGAGATTTTAGTTTGATTTTAGACTTTGATTTTTTTATAATTCACCTTGATTTTGTTTTCTTAACTTCTTATAATGATTGGTGTGCGAGAGATTAATTTTTGTTTAATTAAATCCTTCAAATGTTCGTATTTCAGGCGAAGTAACTGCAACTTCAAGAACAACTCAAAGCAAATTCCGACTATTTGAAAAAAGGGGGAACATTCTTTTCCCCATACAAGTGCATTAATTGAATATTAGTATACATGTTTGAATTGCGTGTTGAAATGGGGACATTGATGATGAGAATTAGCTAATTAATAAAGAGGTGAAAAGGTATGCGTTCATTAAATTTGAAGCGATTCTGGAGACTGGGTGCGACAAAGCTTTGTAATAAGTAACAGTATAGCGAAGTTGATGTGACTCATGGCGAAGGCGAAGGGAAGAAAGAAAAGGCGTCAAGATGGCTAAAAGGTGTGACAGTGTGAGGTAGCGATAGAGTGTTAGTCGTGACAGGTAATTCCCTTCAAAAGGAAATAAAGATGCGACAACTTAGATAATGGCCAACTTTGATATCGTACTGAGGTTGACGCTTGTCCTCCACGGTGAAATTCGTATTAGAAACGGCATAATCGCGACATCCAAAGAAGAAGTTTGCCGGTGACGGCGACTTTTTTAATTTTACTTACTAATTTGTGGCGACACCGACGCTGATTAAAATTGGCGGCAACCTGATAATAATGAGTAATAAATAGCCTGATAATAATTGAATTATATTTGTTGAGAATCTCTCTTCGCTATGGTCTCGGTCGGGTGAAAGCAGGTGAGCTGCACCTGCCATCTTCACATCCTCACGGTTTTTGCCGTTTTGCAAACCTAAATCCTAACCATACTTCAGATTTTCTCTAAATGGCCAGAGACAGCCGAACCTCGTCCCAATACGAAGAACGAAATCATGAATATATTGACGAAAGAGGAGGTATCTGAACCTAGGGCAAAGCAGTGTCGAACGACTGAGGATGACCGAGTTGCAAAGGCAATAATAGAAGAAAAGAGAGAGAGGAGGAAAAGAAGTGACAAGAAGAGAAAGAAGATGAGTTAGATCTCGGATGACCTTTCTATATGGAAGAAGCATTATGCGGGCAAGGGATTTGTGGGAGAAAGGGGATTCAACGACTCATCTCCCGCTTTGAGGTCTGGTAGGCAAGGGATGGAGAGAAATTTTGCAAACATAAAAAAATTTGGTTATGCGTGTTGAAGGTACTCTCAGCCTTGGTAGGGAGAAAGAAGGAGAACTCTGTTGTCGGAGAGTTTGGGTTCCATATGGAGGCGAGGCCTCTAAATGCAATGTATGTGCGAGATAGAGGTCCAGCGTGACTGGATCAGTGCAAAAAGTTGAGAGTGGCCGACCCTGACTCCACGAGGCCTTCCAGAAAATGGCCGGCGTGAGATGACAGGTGAAATGGGGCTAAAGGTCGAGGAAAAAGATTATAGCCTGAGAGGAGATGTCGATGGAAAAACAAATGTATGGTTCTATTTTGCCATTGGTTCTAACATGTTTGCACGAGTAAAGCAGCCGTCATTCTATATATGCCATGCGAAGGCTATAAGATGCTCTTTGGGGCCTTCAATAATGAAATATCACGAAAATAGAAGGGCTGTTCGCCCGGCTTCATCAAGTTACATGTATAAAGAGTGGTGTGTGAGAAGGAGGTGGGGAAGAAGGAAGAAAGAGTGAAATACAGTCTTTACCGTTAACCACGACGAGGGGGGTGAGAGCAGGCGAGGGTGAAGAAAAGGGGGTCATAGTGAGCCCGGTCGAAATGAGGAGAATGCAAAGAAGAAGGTTTGCTGGGAGGTTGAGGGAAGAACAAATCCGAGGCTGCCGACCGAACATTTTTGGGGACATGCAAGGCCGGATGAAGGGAGTCCACCTGTTTCCTCTGCCGACGGCTCTCCCAGTGACCCGGGGGGAATTTAGAAACCGAGAGGGCTTCTAGAGGAGCCAATAACCAAATAATAGAGATGCTCCATTTATGTCTCATGAGAAAAGTATGGAGGAAGAAAGAGAGAAGAGAAATGGAGCGCTCAGTGAGGTCGGAGAAGAAGATGTGTGTGTGACTGAATTGAAAGAAGAAATCAACCGAGTGGGAAGAGAGACTTCTTTGAGCAGAAAAGGAAATGAAGAAATTGAAGAGAAAAAAGCCTTGTGAAATGGGAAGGAGTTGGCGAAAGGAGGAGGCGAGATAAAAAGATCTTGAGCACCGAAAGAAAGTTAAGAGGGAAATGGAGGGAAAGAGATCGAGATCTGAAAAATTACCCAGCTTAGCCATGAATCATTCTAAAAATAATCATTGTGATCGAGACTCTCAACTCCTGTTATCAAAGAGGGTTGAGCAGGCGAACCAGGGCGGATCAAGGGAGCCACGAGAAGAGATGGGGAATAGGATAAGTGGCAGTGACTTGGCGGGTAGCATGAGAGAAAATCATTTGGAAAGAGTGGTTGATTAACGTGTCCATCCCAGGAATTTTAGAAGAGTCATCAGAAATGTGAACATTGGGTCAAGGCAGATGATCTCGAATAAGAAAGTTGTCACCAATGACTGTTATTGAAGAACAAATGAAAGGGAAAATAATAAGAAGAAGAGGATGAAAATGTGAAGTTCCCCAAGTTTAACTGACTGGCTACCCTTGATGCGGATCATCTTCACTCCTGGAAAAGAAAATAGACCTTCTCATTGATTTGTCAAATCTCTCCCCTCACCATTCCTATCTGTTGTTCTCAACATTTGCATTCTCATGTGAATAAAATCAGAAATTGTTTGATGTGTTTGAAGTGTAGTGTGTGTTTACTTTTTGCTTTAATTGCTAGAGGAATAACAGTAGAATTGAGCTCAGGAATGTTGACGCATATCATAATATGGTAATTGATTGAATGATAGGATGAAACACAAGTAATTGCGAGAATAAATTAAATGGCACATAATTAGTTGAAACAAATTTTGCATAATTGACTTGAGAGGATTTGGCTGATAAAGTCCGGGTTAGGGAGATTATACAGTGGAAGGCAAAGCACTTATATTTTTTAGTTTGAGTATAGCAGTGGCTTGAACCAGTGAATTGCCAGATCGGGGCCTCATCAGCCAGAGTCAGAACATCCTTAAGATTATTCCACGAGTTAACCAAACCCGAATTCTAGAACTGTTGGGTGTATTGATCAGGCGAAATCTAGGTGATATGAAAATGATCTTGCGGTCCTTGGCGGCTTGAGCCATTCTAGCCACCATTATGTATATGCTTCTGCATACACCTTAGTTCGTTTGAGCAAATATTCTCTAAAAACAAGCTCAGTGAAAATCCCAAGCCATCCTTTATAACTGTAATCCTCGATGAAGAACCTACGATTATCGAAGAACTCAAGGAGGGAGAAAGAGATAAAGTTTGGGAGCCAATTTTGGATAACTAAAGAAATACGAGAAAAGGGTGAAGAAAAGAAAAAAAATCTAAAGCGAAGGATACGATGAAGAAAGCAAGGAAGGATTTTGTCTTGTGGCCTAATTCTCTTGAACAATTAAAGTTCTTAGGGTGTTTCTGCCTTATGCCCTATACCAAGCCCGGTATGGGAGCTACTAACTAAAAGTTCGCTAAGAGTGTTAGAAACTTTAAAAAGAGCGAGAACGTACACTATTCTGAATGGTTGCGAGAGAAAAGTTCCAACAATGAAGTACAAATGTTAAATTAGACAAACAATTTTAACGAAGAAATCAAAGAAGATTCCCGAGGATAGTTTGGGAGTCAAATAAAGGTGCAGGAAAGAGGCATCGGTTAAGTAAGAAAGGAAGAGTTTGGAGTAATGCTAGCAGAAAAGTTCATCCGTCCTACCCGTGACCCCGAGCCTAACATTACAAGCACATGGGCGATTGATCTTGAAGGTTGGAATTACTGTCAGTGAGATCAATATGAACAAACGAAGCATATGGAATTTGGAAGTCAGGAAAAGGATCAAGCTGTGAAGAACTCTAGGAGGGATTAAGCGACTCACTAAAGAGGAAAACCAATCTGCTGCCAAGGCTAGGACCCGATTGACCCAAACTATTTATAATTCAAATTCAACAAAATTTTAGTTTTGTACACGATTCGATAGAGACTAGAAGCTTTCATACGGTTTTTAAAAGTGAATCTGAAAAAGAATGCAATTCTTGTAGGCTTTCAAATAAATTGGATTTAGAGCTGCCCTTTTGAGAACAATCTGAGAAAAACCTTAGCCTTTTTGTTGGAGAGACAAACAAATCTTTCTCTTATTTGCTTGGTGACAAAACAGGTTTAAGACTAAGGGAGGTGGTAGAGCTTAAAGTCATCCATTTTCGTTCCATTTTTACGATTGATTTTTATCTAAAAGGCTGATTAATATGCGAGAAATATGGAAAAACTCATAACTTGCTATCTGGCCCAGAATTCAAGAAGAGAATTTTTAAGTAGAGGAAGCAGGAAGGTGGTGAGCATTCTTGACTCTCTCTTGGGCATTTCGAAGAAAATTTTATCACCGCGTGAGGAGGAAGGCACACGGGATTAAAGGACACGATGTCGTGACCTTGGCGACGTCGAAAATTCATATCAAGGTCGCGACGACAAAAACTCCAGTTGCAACAAAAGAGTAATTGAAGGCAAAAGCGGTACGTGCGGCGAAACTCGAGTCAAATGTATGAATTGATGAAGAAAAAGACGTAAATTAAGAAAGCATCACTTTGAGATCATGACGAGTCGCTTGATCTGCGATCAGACGAGGTTGTCTGGCCAGCCAAATAGAAGTCGCGACACTCAGATGTCTGATTATTGAACTCTTGTTATTGAACTTATCGGTCGGAGATAGCGATATCAATCTTGCATGAAGTTGTCAGCGACATCCGATTGGTCGACATCGATCGGCTGCTAAGTTGTCGCGATATCGATCGGCCGATCAGCGACATCATGAGCAAAGAGAAGAAGTCGCGACCACCCTGGTCGTAGCGACATGGTTACGCGAAGAATTGACATAGATTAAACTATAGTAACAACGAAGCCGAGAAAGAAGGGTCGTAACAATAGTAAGAGGTGGCGACATCGATGTGAACTAGCACGAATCCGGCGACGTCGCCGGGTTAATCAGCGACATCAATTACAAAGGGTGAAGGTCGCGACAGCGGTCGGGGTCGCGACATCCGTGCCTGGACGAAGGTCGCGACAACACCTAGTTGTTCGCGACGCTCGGTCTCGCGGAGGTCCGACCAACAAAAGCGTCAGCGACGCTCGGAAGAAGCCCAAGCGATCAGCGACATCGATGGCGGGCGCGACATCAATTCAATGAATAACTGAATTAGCGGCGTCGATAATTTGGCCAGCGCCGGACTAAATGCGAAGGTCGCGCGTCATTCGGTTTGTCGTGACGCTCGGACACAAATAACGAATGGCGATGTCATTGGCGCCGACTGACTCGAAGAGATAATGGCGACGCGTCCGCGACGACAAGCCTGCGACATAGCGAAGACAACGATTACGCTGACCGAAGTCGATATCAGCGACATCAACAACCAGCTGAGCGGTCGGCGGAAATCAAAAAGGGTGCATCGAAGTGGGACCCGACTTAGGAACCCTATAAATACGGTACTTTCTGAGGCATCTCTTGGGCTTCGAGAAATGGGTGGCTGAAGGCTCTTTGTATTTTTAGTTTTCTTTTCTTTTTGTACTGCTGTTTCGTTATTTTGGTTTTTAATATTTTTAGGTAGATTGTTCTTTCTTTTGAATTTACGGATACGGACGTTAGTTTTTTAAAGTTGAAGGCGAGATAAGTTTCAATTCTTCAAATTCTTGTTTTGGATGATAATTCAGAGACAAATTTTGGAATTCGAACTTCAGTTTCAGCACTACCAGTGGTTTACCTTGATCAAGCCAAGCCATTATTTGGTATAGTCGATGATTTAGGAACGATTTCAGATTGATTATACTTTATTGTTAGAATTTATCTTACGCGAGAAATTTATCGAGAAGATCTTGAACTTCGATTTGTAAATCTACTTTAGCTGGTCTTGTGTATTTTAAACTAGTGATCCCAATATCGATGTCTCATGCCGCCAAACGGGATTGTCTCAGCTGGATTTCAAGAACTCGGGCTGACACGAGGAGAAGGCATTCACGAGTAATGAACAATTTACGAAGGTATGTAACTTTGATGTTAGAGATCGTCATGCTCTGTGTGATTAGGTGAAATAAATCCTCTTTTCACTTGGAGGCAGAATGAGTTGAGACGATTTATCAATTCAGCTTGTCTGGAGAGTTCACCTCGGTCGAATAGTGAATTTAATCCTAGTGTTAGCAGGATCTAATCAAGGAAAGGATGAGCTATTCTAATTTTGAGGAAGAGAAATCGTATAAAGTATAAACCTATCGCAATGACTAGAAATCTAAGGAGCTAAAGGTTTATAAGTCCATGTTAATGGTATTGCAGTGCTGAGAAAGAAAAATACCTGAGCAAGCATGGAATTAAAAGTGATTTATCTAGCTTTTCTGTCTTCGAAAGAAACAGTGAAGATTAGATGATGAACAGTGGGGTTTGGAGAGATCCAGCTGCATTATCATATTCCTTGGACTAGTTTTTAAATGCGTGGTTCATTAACCATGCAACACTCTAAGTGCGTCTACAGAATTGATGTTTCACAATAGGCGTATTTTCAATGCTCCCTTTAAAAGATAAGCATCCGGTCACGAATTTAATTTTATCATTTCAATATTAAAATTCATTTGTTATTAATTAAATTCTTTTAGTTTCATTATTTTAAGGCTTTAGCGGTTCAATTGTACATCATAGTCGAATAGTATAGAACGAGTGATCGATGTAGTTGATTAGAAGGTATTGAGATCTGCAATGGATTCGATATGGACTAAAATCCACTTTATTACTTGTTCGACCTATGCACTTGCAGAATCATGGATCAACATTAAAAAGAAATGTATCTATTCTTCAGAAAACCATTTTACATCGGTATGCTTCTTGAGGAAAGTATAATCCAACAAGTTTTTTTGCTTGCAGATTCTTGGATTATACAATAGTCCTTTGGTAATAGTGTCATAAATTTGCATATGTTCTTTGGTCCATCAACACCTTTCATGTTCATATTCATGTTTCAGTTCGTTTTCATTTTCCATATCATATTCATGTTTCATGAACACATCTATACATATTGCATTTAACACATTTAAATATGTCATCCTTTCTTACCATGTATTCGATTAACTTTAACGAGGGATTAAGCCCGCTGGTACAACAATTCAATTTTGCGGACAAGATGTGGCACCAAGGTATGCCGTTAAATAGCATATGGTTAGATTCTGGGCTCAATGAGATTTCCAGAGTCAGATACCCATAAATGGAGACAACGAAGGAGTTATACAAGTTGCAAGCGTGACAAAAATCGTGACTTCGCAGCACACAGGCCGCGGCGGCAGCCACTTTCTTCCCATTTCGAGGATCTTAACTGCATTGACATTGATGCTTTTACTGCTTTGAAGCTAAAGGTGCTAAGGTTTCTCCAACTGGAATCACTGAATCAGACACGAAACTCGAGTTATATTAAACAGCCCGGACTACTCTCTATGTTTAAAAACTGAGAACCCAGAGATTGAAAGCCAGACACTGGCCCACTTTGAGTGAATTTTGGGCCAAAATAAAATCATCAAATTTGAAGGAGTATCTATTTCAGGAATGTTTGGTTCTCCTTGATCCTATTGTAACCGAAACTTGGATCACTCAAATCGGATCATAATGAAGGCAGTTATGGTCGAAAATCTCTGACGTAGTCAAAGTAGAAAAAGCAGAATTTTCTGTCTGGGAGGTCTGACTCGGCTGTCTGGTCTGACCTGGAGCACACAGAATGTGGGACTTGCCACTTTCCATAGATTGCTACCCAAATCAACAATGCTCTATATGCACTTCAAAAAACCACTCCAAATTAATCTTGTAATCTCAATTTTACTCAATTCATCTTTCATTACATATCTTTCTTCAAAACTTATGAATTACTCCCAAGCTCTAAATCTATAATGAGTGCGTAACATACATAAACCAAATACAAGGATTTATTAGGGTTTGTTCTTGAGCTCCTTTACTTTGTTCAAACCATGAATCCGACCTCAAAGGGAGGATTCCATGTTTTCTTGCACATTTGGGGGTTTTACACCACTCTCAATAATTTTTTGGAGTTAGGATGAAATTATCAAAACAGAAAAATCAAATGCGAGAAACCCCGTGTTGGGATGAAATTTTATCAAACCTAGGTTGGAGACAAGAAAGCTACTAATCATACAATTGTGTAATTCGCCCACAAGAATTCATAGTTCACCTTTTTGCTCTTCATCTCCCTTCTTCTCTTCTCTTCTTCTTCTCTTATTTTCCTTCTTCTTCTCTCGTTTTTCTCTTATCTGTTTTTTTGAGCTCTCCCACTTCTTGTTTTGTAGACTAAAAGACATATTTGCAGCCTTAGTAATAAGGCCATGTTTGTGCTATGCCAATTTGCCTTCTTTCCCATTTTCTTTAAATTTAGACCATGTTTGGCCTTTGCATTATCAAATTTCTCATTTTTGCATTTAGTCCTTAGTTCTTCGATTTCTATTCATATTTCCTCGAATTCAAGCCCAGGTGCATCATCCTAGCTTGGTGACCTAGCCCTTTCTTACTAGTGCTTACTGTCTTTTCCAATATGTTCTTTATCTCCCTGTTGGATATTTTGCTTGTCCATTGATTGAGGGTGATAAGCAGAATCCATCTTTGTAACCAGATTCCATATCCACTCATGAGTTTTGCAAATAACTTGTTTCTGGTAAACTCCTCATCAACAGTGATTGTCATTAGGGCTCCAAATCTGTTCAAGATATTTCTTTGCTCCAAAGTGTTAGCATCATTCTTTGAACAAACTATAGCTTCCACCCATTTGGATACATAGTCCCCAACTAGGAGAATATATTGATTTCCAAATGAGGGTGGGAAAGGTCCTATAAAATCTATCCCCCAAACATAAAATCTTACTTGCCCGGGATTTCCTGTAAGGGCATTTCATTTCATCTGTTTATAACTGCCCATCTCGACATCTATCACCTTTGTTAACCCATTCAACACAATCTCTGTTAAGATGACGATAAAAGCCTAATTAGGAGAAATTTCTGGATTGTTCTCTTTCTTTGAGTATCCTCATATAGTGATACATTTATCAATTATTTCACCTTGCTCATCTTCTTGAACACAGCTTCTGATGATTTGATATGCCCCTCTTCTAAACAACAGTGGGTCATCCCCTATATATACTCTAGAATCAGTTCTCAACTTTCTTTTCTACTAGTAGCTTAAATCTGGTGGCATGATTCCACGAGATAAATAGTGACAATCTATCCCGGCATCTAGAATGTTGAATTGATACGAAAAAACGCGCTCATGAGGAATTTTCTTCAATTACATCCCATCTTCTTTACCCTGCGATAAGCTTTTTCTAATCTTGACTGGTATTGGCTATCGCATTGTCACTCCTTTTATCGCCGATCTCTAATCAAATTCTTGTATGATAGTACCCACTTGATCAGGTCTTGGTTTGGCATCTTTCTTTGACATTGATAATTGATGTGATCAGTGTATGATGACATGAGACCCCCTATATGTGGGCGATTTTTCACGAAAATACCATTGTTAACATCTCTTTTACGTGGTTGATGGATTTCTCTTGTGACTCATTAGTTTGCTTGCATAATATATGGCCCTAAAAAATCTTTCAAATTCTTTGTCCAAATTGCTCTAGGCCCCATAAATCATATCACCGTGATTTCAAACTCTTGGTTCCAGTCTAGTGTTGCCATTATAGAGACTATTATCAATCTGGATTTAATTTCTTGAATGCAAACACTGCATGATTCATCAAGTCAAACTTTGCATCTTTCCAATAGTGCGTGTAAGGCCCATCCACAGCGGTGGCGGGAGAAGAGGGACGCCACACGGAAGCCCCGGGACTTCTTAATTTGATCTTTGGGACATTGGTGGGCTCATTTCAAAGAATATAAATACATATATCGAGATAATACTTGTAAGAATTCCTACCCACACCCAGTAGTATTGTTTAAAATTGTCCTTTACATATATTGAATCCCATTTTATCCTTTAAGTTCCACAATTACAATATTTTACATTTACATTAAACAAAATCAAGATACCATAGAAGGCTCAATGTTGTGGCCGCACGGCAAATGCGGGATGTCTCACGGCGACATCGCCGATACCTACCGCGGATGAAACACCGTGCTTCAGCTTTATAAGCTTAGTGGGAACATATGACATATATGACCACATGCGATGGTCTCGATTACAGTATACATACCAACATGAATTTGCATATCCATAATACCGTCTCCGTAGGAGTACGCAACAAATCTTGTATAGAGAGGGTACGTCGTTCCTCCACCCAACATAACTAGTTACTTGTGATTTTGTATAATTATTTCCATATATCGTATTATTCATATTCTTCTCATATAAATGTTTGCTTGAATAGACCGGAAATAAAGAATGAGAGGGACACATCACAATAGGTACCAGAAGGTACGGTATAGTACTGAACAAAGTTTCCGAAGCACGGTACTTGTAAAACAAGGGTAAATTTGAATTTTTCCGAAAAATGGCAAAACGGTAAATTATCGTTATAGCACAGGTTGCAAACCTAGAATTTTTATAGATATCAGATGACGAAACGGATCTCATCATTGGATTCGTCTCGCGAAATCTAGTTACCTAGTCGAATTTCGCTGAATTCCGAGACAATAAGATTTTCACGATTTTCAGGGCGTCAGATACCTGGTGGACCCCAAAAATGGGATTTTTGAGAAAAATCTCGAAAGTGAAAGAATTAAATTAAGTAAAGTTCATTTAAAATAATTTGAACTTGAACCGGGAAGAAATAAATCATTTATGGGCAACTTGAGACACAGACGAGTTGCGGACTTTGTGCGGCGTGGGTCGATCATAAACAGAAGTAGAAAGGCCACAGGGGAAAATATCCCATTCTTCCCATTCTAATTTTCTAGATCTACGGGAGAGAGTGAGAGAAAGTGAGAGAAAGTCAAACTTCTCTCTTCGATCCATGGAGTTCCGTCGGTTGGAATTCGTCGGACCCAGAGCAACGAGGTTCATCTAATCGATGGCCCGACTGCGCGTGGATATAGAAAACAGAGTTTCGCCCAGGATTCAGCGAGGAGTTAGGAAATCAGATTTCGGGTTTAGGAAGTGCCATGGAACTTCTGGGGTTTTAAATCACGGCTCCCGAGGTAAGTTCTTTCTACTTTGGTTTATTTTCACACTCTAAGGGCTGTTGATTGTGTTTATACAAAGTGCATTTGGAAAAAATTTTGGGATGTGGGAATAGTGCCCTGTTTTGACCCTATATGATGTCCAATCTTTGGGGCTGATTTTCGGTTAGAAAATGAAGGAATTTAGGCTAGTATTCTTCATAGACATTGTAGCTGAAGTTGTGAACTTGATGTTAGGATTTTGAATCACTCAAATTGGACTCCTATAGCTCAAGTTATGGTCTATTTCATTTCCGGAATTGTCATAGCTTAGGCTATTGACTGTTTGTGTCTAGGTTTTGGGACTGATTTTTGGTTGGGAAAGAGAGGAAATTTGGACTATTGTCCTTCATGTAAATTGTAGCTGCAATTGTGAAATTGAAGTTAGGTTTTTTAATCACCCAAATTAGACCTCTATAGATCAGGTTATGGTCCATTTTTTGGGACTACCATAGACTATCCTGTTTTGACCCTATACTCTATCTAGATTTTGGGACAGCTTTTTGGTTGGGAAAAAGAGGAAATTTGGGCTAGTTTTCTTCATAGAGTATAGCTGCCTCTGTAAATTTGGTAGGCTTTTTGAATCACCTAAATTGGACCTCTATAACTCAGAGTTAGGGTCCATTTTCTAGAAGACGCCCGCAGTTTGCCCTGTTTTGACCACATACACTGTCCAGATTTTGGGACTGATTTTCGGTTGAAAGAAATTTGGACTAATCCATTCTCCATGGAGTATAGCTGAATCTAAACTTGAGGTGGCACGAATAACCCAAATTGGACCTGTACAACTCAAGGATTATGGTCCATTTCTCCAGACTACTCCAGCTTAAAACATTTAATGGTTTATTGTCCTAGATTTTTAGGATTGTTAGGGGGCTAGTTTTTGAGCCGAGTTCGAGGAACTGATAAATGACCTAATATGAATTGTTGTGTGGAATGTTTATGGGCATGTCTATGCCATAAATGATCTTGAGATCAAGTTGTCATTGATGCGGTTGAGTGACATAGCGGTGGTAATTGATTGGAGGATTAATATGTGTCCTAATGTATTGGCATGTGGTGAGTTTGTGTATGCTGGTCAGGTTATTCAATGGCTTGTTTGTGGTTATTTGTGGACAAGTTATGTCACAATTTGGCCTGAGGATAAAGTATGTAAATTTAGCGATTGATGACTTGTTGATGTTGATATATGTGTGTGCAAATGACGACATGAAATATGTGTCGTTGGAAATTTTATGTTGATTGATATAATTGTCATGATGCATAAGGTGATATTCATGAGTAAATTGTCATATAGTAATCCATCATATATGTGACGACATAAGCATGAAATGGCATCGCATTTATATGCACGGGGACATTGCATGAAATGGATGTGAGTGCATGGTTCGTCATTACTACGTTTAGTGTTTGAGTTGGGTGGGCTTCGATACGGTGGATAACATCGCGGTATACTTGTTGTATATGAAAATGAAAATATGTATCGAAATATTAGCAAGTAGGGAGGGAACACTCCCCTCCCGGGTAGAAACTTGGTATTTTTTGTTAGCATATGTGTCCCCGGTGGCCAGTGAAATTAATAGGAAGGCTTGTGTTTTATGGTGAGACCCGTAAATTAGCTACCCGCAAAGGCACATGATTTTGAATATAATGATCATTGAGGTGTAACATCCAAAGCTTTTTTGGTTTGAAAAACAAAATGAATTTTGTTGTAAATGATCATTGGATGCCGTCTAAATGATAGATTTTATCACACTTTGACATGCGTAGTATGAGGAGTGGTAAAGGCTCGGGTAAGAGGGGTTAGCAGGACAGGTTGCATGGTGTGATTGAGGTCTCATCTGTTTCATAGCATATAGAGTTCCGCAGTGAAGTATTGCATGTTTTTACTTGGAATGTGAATGTGAATTAACATGACCATTTGCATGTGCATTTAGGTGGGAGTAGCTCTGTAGGGAGTTTACTACTAGATTGTAGCTCACCCTTTATAGGACCCCCATTTCGGAGTGCCCGGGGAGTAGATGCCTGGCCTCACTCGAGTCGCAGTTATTATTGAAGAAAGTGAGTTGTGGCTTTTGTAATCATTTTTGTAAAGATGTTGGGAACGAACTAGTTCGAGCATGTATTTTTTTGTATAAAATTGTTGTGATGAACTCTTAAGGACTATGGTAATAGCCTTGCTCCTTTTCAGTATGGACAAATGGGCCCGGTTGGGCCACTTTTGCCTCATAAATGGACCTCATGTGAGATCTTTGTGTTATATTCTGGGCCCAGTTCAGTCCGTATTTGTGTATATCCTACAAATTGTATTTTGGGTGAGCTCCCGTACAAAGGAGACTACGTCCCGTTTTGTTAAATTATGGGTCGGATCGAGGACACAGCGGTGCGTGGTATCGAGTTACCCAGCTTCTGAGTTTTCTTGGGTTGGCATTAGTCCGCCGAGACCCTCGGGTTTTGAGCCAAAATCACAGTACGTGCATGCCCAATAGCAGTGTCAGTAGCACAGAAGTAAGAGTGTCGTAGAAGCTGACGGTATCGTGGCACTAATCGGTGAGAAGCACTAAGCCAAGTAATGTGCGGCACTGTCAAAGGTGCCTATTAAATTACTATTGATTGCCGTGGAACCTTTGTTATGCTCATGTTTGACATTTTATTTTTCTTACTCCATTCGCGCCTTGGATAACACGCACGAAATAAAGGCGAAAACGAGTTTACCCGGGGGTAAACGCTAGCGGTAGGTTCAAGTCTTTGCAAACTTTATATGTGTGAATCTGGAGACGCTTTCATTAACCTTGCCGAGATCTCACCATTGTTCGTTGGTGGTTTCTAGATAAACAAAGGCAAGACAAAGCAGACTTTGGTTCGCGACCAGTGACGTAGCTGGCAGAGCATGATGTGATATAAAGACTAGGTTGCTTTGGCGGACATTATCTATATGGCGGCACTCCTCCGCCTGGGGAAGGCGTTAGGCTGAGTGAAATAAACATTTTCCTCTATTTACGAGGACCATTTTGACCAACAAGCCAAAATCAAATAGACCACAAATTGAACCAAACCCAGCAAACCATATTTATGGAAGAGATAGAACTTTTCATACCCACAGGCCTGAACAAGAGGAAGTGGAATAGTTTTACAACAAAAGTTGCATGCTGAGATTTCCATACAAAGTTTCATACCTTGATCTTCAAAGGCTTGAACCAAACTTCTCCTTTTATTTACTTCTATGCAGAACTAAAGGCTGAATCTCAACAAACAGAGAGAGAGAACAACTCAAAATGACTATTCTCTCTCGAACCGCAGCACTATGTCTAAGCGAAAAAGAAGATATTTTTCTATTCTGAATATATGTTTGTCTTATCCCATTGAACCTAATTATTGTGCTGCCACATTGATCTCTTTTGATTATTTGCTAACCATCAAAATACTATCCTTAACACATATACCTTGTTGTGAAGCTCTTAGGTCCTCATTTTATAATTACCAATTTCAACCTTTGATTTTAAATAATTACAAGGTTACTCATCTTTTCATAACCTTAATTAAAAAATACAAATCTAACTTATATCTTTGCTCAACATACTAATATTCTGAGAGGTACTGTTTGAAGTCCTTCAATTGCTGTAAGTGCATTTTAGAAGTCCTTTATAAATCTTATAAATCCAGCATGTCAGAAATTTCTTATACTATTGTTGTGGTGGCAGAGTTTTATGACAGAAACATTAAACGATAAACTTCTAGCCCGGCTACGAAATTTTTTATGTTAAGACAATTCTCTTTGTGGTAATTTTCCCAATTCAAGCTAATTCTTGTCTTAGCACCTCTGATCTGGTCTCTAAATTTTTCAAGTAACTCTGTGGATCACTATCTAAAGTCATCATAAATTAATATTAGCCTCCTCACCCAAATTTGAAAACGAACATCCTTACACGCTGGAAGGTGGCAAGTACGCCTTAATGACATACTTAAAGCGAGTCATAAGACATCAAGCAATTTTCTGTTGAACTCTCGGACTAACTGGAATTTGATTGTATGTTAGTGCTCCATCGGCTTATAATAGGGTGCATGCAGCGACCTGTCCAACATTTGATCGTAAAGGAAAGAATTGTGATCATTTTAGTTCTTGTCATTGGGTTTCTATGATATTACAGCATCTCAAATGCAATCTCTGATTACTTATTAGGAGATGGTTCATTTTCTGTTTCTGTGTTCTTAGTCCACCCTTTGAGAACCACATGAACTAGGCTCACCAAAACATGTGAGATTATAGATAAAATCCTTCTTTCATCATTCTATAACTATCTTTTCATCATGAGTCCAGTCTTCTCACGATGTTCATTGTGTTTTTCATTCTTTCTCCTCGGAGGATTTTATGCTTAAAGTGAAAGACTAATCCCTTTCAAGTCTTCTAATCGACCAACAATGGCATTCTTCTCATTTCTTTGAAGTTTGCATGTCAGTTTTGTCATTTCTACTATCGAGTCAGGCTGCTATGATTACAGTTATGCTCTTTCAAACCTGAAGGCATATTTCAAATGTTTGGAAATTCCTTAAGAATTAGCCCTTCATAGCACTTTTCATGCGTCCATACTTTCTTTATTTAACTTGACTTTTACCACTAATTTAACAGACTAGTACTATTTCTCTAATTTCATGGAATTTAGATATTCAACATCTGACCTCCAATATAAATTTAGAAATTATCTATTCTAATTATTGATTACAGGTTTTATAAATGTTGATGTTCAGACTTATGAAGGAATAAATTGTTCCCCACAATCATACTTTCAATATTATCCACGATAAGTTTGTTAAGATTTTATTCAGATTAAATATTTTCATCATCTCTCTATCTAGATAAGATTCTAACTGTGCATCCTATTAAGGGTAGCTCTTTGTGGCCGGGAAAGGCCTCTGCTTGAAGCAGTGGGACTTGTGTATCTTCTTCCATGTCCATACCACAAGTCAAGGAAAATAGATTTTCCTACCTTAAATTGATGCATCTTCAAGACTCCTCTAAAGTGAACCATAAAGTCCTATCATATCTGCAAGATATGATTGTTAAAATGAAAACAGAACTGAATCTTATTCTGAATAATGGCATTAGTTGTTACTTTGCTTGAATCACATTAAGCCTTCTCAAATTTAAAAATTCCCTAGTGGAAGGATGGTGAAAGCTGTCAGGATACTTTGCATCTTCAAAGGTAAACTCTTACGAATATTTGCCTTCATAGAGGTGGCTATCAAACTCACTACTCCTTCTTCGACCAAATCTCTCTTCTTTTTCGAATAATACTTAAGAAATTTTGCATATTAGACATCTGAGCTAAGTGCCTGTAAAGGGTATATTTATCATATCTTCCTTAGAACATGTCAATTTAGAAAATTGTTCATCTTTTGCTTTTTCTTTGCCTCCTAGGAAAGAACAAAACATGCCTTGCACCCTCTTCTTTTCTTCTTGAGTTTCTTTCCTCTGCGTTGTTCTTCTTTTTCTTCAGCGTCTTGGCTGATCTTTCTTGCACCGGGTTTCGTTCTTTCACGTTTGTTTTGCTTTATAATCTTCCTGCTTCTCTCCTCCTTTCACAGGCTCTCTGCTCCTCAGGAATGTTTATCTTTCTCAATCTTCAGGTCTTGCTAGTATAGATATGTTGGTTCTGTCGAGTCAAACACAACATCATTTGATCACAAGATGATATTGCTTAACATAATTGTATTTACTGAAATATTTTCGCTCGACAAACTTTGTTAGCCGAATGTTTCAGCGGTCTTTTCTGATTCTCTCACGTATAATGATTAATTGCCACGAAAGGTCTTCTTTTGAACCCTATTTGTATAGTTTTGATGCTTTAATATCTTCCAGTATTATAATTAACGTTTGCAGTAAAGATTCCTGTTATTCTCACTAGATCTTTGTGGCAAATTTTAGTTTTGAACTAATCATGCCAAAATTGTTGGGTAGTCGACTGTTTAGTCAGCTCGGCAGTATGGTGAAACGAGGAAGAAGAAACGAAGAATAGAAAATTGGGTATTCGCATTGCATCTGCATGCACTATTCATAACACTTGCGCTGTGTTCATGTCTCCTGGCCTTGTTCCCTTCTCTTTGCCGTTTTGCTTTTTGTCTCTTTTGGTTTTCTTCCTTTTTTGTCCTCATTGTAATAGGTTTTGCAATTTTATTTTTTTGTAATTTTTGTAAAGGGCTTTATTCTGAAAATCCCAATAACTGTATGAAAGAACACTTAATAATAATTTTGAAGCTTTGGCTCTCCATTTTCCTTTCTTCTCTACTTCATTTCCTATTCTTCGTTTCATTTTAAGGTGTCAACATCCTCGAGATGACAACTGGAGGAATGGTTGTTCGCTTCTTTTTCCATGGTGGAAACTAGTGGTGTAACACCAAATATACCTAATGATTTTGGTTTTGTTTAGATATATTAAAGCTAATGGAATTTTTAAAATAAAAAACGATAGGCAGGAAATTAATAAGAGGAAACAAATGGGTAAATAATAATTTACCTTGAGGACCTCAAATGATTATAAATGGGAAAGACAAGGGAGTAGTGGTCTTTTACACTTGAGACATAAAGGCAAACAATCTGATTTATCTTCACAAATATAACTGGCATAGAGGACCATCTTATAATCTCCTATTGGAATGTCCCCATCTGAGAATGATATTTGAAGGCATATCTCTCTATAGGCTTGAATATAAAGCTATATGGGCATAAAGAAATTGAATTGTGATTAAAACTATTTAAGAAGAAGAATCTTGAATGAATAAATTGAAGGGTTGAAATAAAACTATAAGTAATGCCATATCTAAAAAATAGCCCGGCTGACGTATTTGAAGATTTTGAGAAAAGAGTTAGTAGGAGGCTAGTTCTATTCATACGTTCAATTTAAAACTTTCCGGGGAAAACTCAATTCAGGTGGAGTGGTCTATACATAATAATTGAAATAACAGCCTTTACTGGAAATAGTGTTCTTGAAACAATTACTGGAAGAATTCAGGTGAATAATTGAAACCCAACATTACAGGAGGAAGACAAAAATAAAGAAAAGTCTGGTACAAAGATCAATAGATTGCTTAAAATGAGAACACCATACGGCAATACAGCTAAAGACATAAAAATGACGACGCCGGAGCTGTTGTGATAATTCCATTTTCTATTCTAGTGTGTGGTTTGTTCAATTCGGTGTGTTTTGAATGGTTTGAAGTGAATAGTTTTAAATTTTTGAATAGTTTAGTGTGTTTTGAAATTATTTGATTCTGATATGCGAATCGTAGAGACAATGAAGTTTGCAAGGATATATAGGAGTCATTTTGAAGCATCAGCCAGTTGAGTTATCTGAGATTAACTACAAGGGAGTCTACTTCCATTTCTTATGCTTTTAATGATGCATAACTAAGTTTGGGGGAGTGTAATTTATCTTAGTTCGAGATTATAATAACTTGTTGTACATTTATTGAATAGTTTTGTGTGAAAAATTTACTTACAGAAATGATGAATGTATCTTGATCAGTTAATCATTGATTGACTTATATTCTGACGTAGACTGAAATTGTAGAAATAAAATGGGAAAACAGGTAAAAATTTATGCCGAAAGAAAACTCCGCTTCTCGATATTGCGTGTAGGTAAACAATGTTGCGACACTAGTTCCAAAAACTTCCCCCGATGTCCGCGACATTGTCCGTGTCGTGACATCAACGTATTCGCTGACCATCTAATTATAGAAGAGCAACTTTGGGTGACCTTGAAATTGGTGACACGTGCATTTTCGATGTTCTGCGGCATCGAAGCCTACTTGGCTTCAGCAATGTCGCGACGCAGCGATACGATACGCGCATCGGTGGATTAATTCGAAAATCATCGATAATCACGACCATCACCGCGACATCCGTCGTGGCTGTCAATCCGATGTCGGCTTCATCGAACTCAATGTCGAAGTGACATTGGGTTAAAGGCCAACCCACTATGGAAAGAACATTTCAAAAATTTCAATTCTCGACTTTGAACCTTAACGCTTTATCAAATCTCAAAAGCGAGCCATGTCGAATCACAACTCTCGACCCTAGATGATGTGATAGAAAATGTAGTGGAGGAGGGTTCTAGAGAAAGAGACCCGGAGAGAGGGGGCAGCTGTGTAGTGTTTTCACGAGGGAGGCGAGGTGGTGGTGGAAGGAGAGCGGGAGGCCATCTAAGTGATAAAAGGAGTAGAAGCGTTCAGGAGCCATTTAGCGAGAAGGGCTTTGTGGAGGGAAAGAGGCCCCAGTAGTTGGTGTCGTCATTTAAGGAAGTAAGCGTCAGGGCCGGAGATTGAGCAGCATGGGCGGGGGTAATGGCTCTTGTCAGAGAATTTTAAAGCTAATACGGTGAAGAACCCAGTGTATGTTGCAGAGATGGATCCTTTTCAGGGAAAGGTTCATCTCGACTCTTGGTGAACTAGGTCGATTGAATCGAGCAGCTCGACAATCGGAAATAGAGATTGAAATTGTCATCGAATAACAATGATGTGGGTTCTTAGTGATGGAACAAACATGCACGAAGTATACTCATCGGTGCGATGAGGCCAATAAGGGTATGGATTACACTTTATCAAGCACTGTTCTCCCAGCACCTCAGCGGAGCTTGCCTTGTCTCAGTGCGAGAGCCGATTTACGTATATATATTACGCCATGCAGTGATGATGGTGTAATGAATGTGGAAGATAGTGGAATAGTCCATTACAGGACTGTAGAACAACTTCTCGGGAACATCCCTCTGCATGATCACTCTCTTGTATCGAGAAATTATCAGCCATCAGCATGAGAGGAAGTGCCACAGATCATCTCTCTCGCTCTATTGAATCTATCAAAACTCAAACACAAGATTTGAAAAATTGAAGGCTTGAAAGGAAGAGTATTTCTAGGAACCTCCAGGAAAGCAAACACTACAATTAGGAAGAACTAGAAACCGAAGAAAGGTGGGATTTGCAGAGAACTCCGAAGCGACAAATGCTCTTTCCCCAGAGCTGAATAAACATTGCCACTGAGAACCATATGAAGGAAGCAGGAAAAGAGACAAGAGAAGCGAGAAGTACGGTAAATTCTCTTTTCCCAGAGATGAGAAGAGATAGAGGAAGATGTTGATTAAAGGAAAATTTGGATGGAGGGATCAAAATCATGTTTCTGAAAACCAAGACAAGAGAAGAAAACCTAGTAACACTCATCCAGTAGGAGGGATAAGGAGTGAAAGTTAGCAAAGAAGCGACCAAGCCTTAAGAGGCGGGTTGAAAGAAAGAGAGAGGGCATTATTCAATGATCAACTTATGAGAGGTCAGGAGCTAATCAAGATCATGGAGGTTAGGGAAAAAGAAATGGAGAAGAATCTACTCCATAAAGCATAAGTATTTGGATACCTCTACAAGGAACACCAAAAGGAAATCAAAGCTACCATCCAAAATAGGGATGGAGAGCTAGAGTCCACCCTGAACTCAGGAGCTTTGAACATATGAAGCATTGTCTGTTAGAACTTGAGAACATGATAAAAAATATGTCGCTTCAAAATTCAGATTTCGAAGCGAGTCCAGGTCAAGTGGGCGAGCAAAAATAGGCTCATCAACAACAAGTTCAAACTCCCAGAGTGATACCTCTTTGAAAGATGGTAGTAAACTCAGCTGAAAAACAAAACCCTCAGATCTGGGTTACCCTTTAATGCTATTATAGATTAGAATATCTCAATCTCAAGCCTAAAAGCTACAAGAAGAAAAAAATAGCCTCTATTCTCTTTATCTCTCTCTCTATCCCTCCATCTCTCTATTTTCTTTGTATTGCTCTCTCTCTTGTAATCTATACAAGTAGTAATTCTTCTCTCTATCACAAAAGTTAGTTTTCTAAAATTTGTGTTCAAGTACCTTTATTTTGTTCCCAATTTTCACATTTCTAGACTATAAACAAAATTTGAACTTGTGTTTGTTTTATCTTAACAAATGAGAATTCGGTATGTAGGTAAGAATCTTTGCTGTAGTTAAAAAAAAATTGGATATTGTTGCATATTTGCTGAAGGGATCTTCAATGATTGCTTGTTGAGGATTGTGAAAAAAGGTATTAAGATATTGAGTGTGACTAACACATTGACCAATTGGTAGTGCTTAAGTCTGTATGGCTGTAAAATTGAACAATAACACAACAATCTTTTTTAAACCAAATAAAACAAAAATCTGAAATTCAAAAGGGGCTGAAAAATTGAGATTGGTTTTTAAGTTGTGATGTCAAGGATAAACCAGCTGGTACAGATTGGCTTCAAAAATTAAATCAAGCTAATAGAGCTAGTAATTCTAGTCAAATTGAACGATGCCGATTCGAGAAAATGCTTCAGCTTACCGTTGGTGGAAGTACCTTAAACAGTTGTGGCAGGTTTGGGGAAAACTTTATGAACTTACCATGAAATGCCAAGAAGTGCAAGAAACTGTTTGTTATTGGCCAGTGAAATCTAGGCATTACAACCTAGCAAAAATGATTTAGGCCATCCTTGAACCAATTAGGAACTCAAAGCTTCTTACAGCCAAATATCTTTATGCATATACCTTATTACTATTTAAAGCTAATATAGTTTCATCATCCTGTAAAGAAAAGCCTTCAAGTCTTACCTTTACAATAAGAACAGAATTTACCCAAAAGCATGTCAGGCAACAAAATGATCAAAGAGGATAAGTTTGGGGTAAAATTTGAATTAAAATGGAAGGAAAATTAAGGAAGTGAAAGGAAAAAATTGAGAAACTTGGCACTAAAGGAGGTGCCTGACGAAATTGAGAAAGCGCAAAACGGGATGTGATTTTAAAGGAGGAGTGAGTTTTGCCTTGTAGCTGCCTACAGCGAGCAATTAAGTCACTTAAAGGGGTGTTTTTGCCTTGGCCACCCTAATGTCAATTGGTATGAGAGTTGCTGACCCAAAGCTTGTTAAGGGTGTGAAAGCTTAAGGCCAAAACGTTGCACCACTCCTAGAAACACAGAAACAAATAGTGAAAGAGCTTGGGGCTTGATGATTGAAAATAGCGATGGAAAATAAAATACGAAGGGAGAAAATACAAAAATGCACTAGAACAAGTTTGAACGGTTCTTGAAGAAGGCTAGTTTAGCAAAAATAGGATGAGCATGGAGGCAAAATGTTGAGAAAATTTGTCAAGATTAAATGATGGGCCTTTAAAACGTCGATTATCTACCAGTGCCCTAATAGCATTAAACTCAAAGACTATTGATTCTAAGGGTTTGTGTATGCTGCATTAGTGGAGAATAGCGCTGACCCTTCAAGCCTATCAGACCTAAAATCTTTGAAAATATCAAATTGTATAGTAACTCTCCTTACAAAGCTAACTAATATGAAATTAGTCATAAAGGAGACCATTTACACTCACTTAGAGTCAATAAATTATATGTGTTTAGTGCTATAGTGCATATTGTGCCAGACAGTGCACCAAATTTATTTTAGGATTATAGAAAATGAAGTAAAGTGGGAATTGATCAGTTGAAATACTACTAAAAGATTAAAATGTGATCTAAGTGAAAAATATGACTTAATTAAAAAATGTCCTTAAAAATTTATTTTTATTGTTTTGAGGATAAATGATAGCCTTTCTTTAGCAAATAATAAACTTTAAGTTTAAGAGGAGTTGGTAGAAATTACAAAACCTCATATATTTTTAAGCCCATTTTCAAGTAAATTTGGAGCTTAAAAATTTAGTTTAATGTAAAATCATGAAACATTCAAAATTTATGTTTCTAGAAGTGAAATAAGCAGAATTAACATAAAGATATGAAATCCAACGTTAAAAATGAAAGGGGCCAATGTTGCGACATTAAGATACACACAAAGTGTCGACATTATGTGAATAAGTTTTGGCCTCATATGATGTCATGTTATAGCCTTATTATTGAAGAGTGAAGGCAAAAGTGTGTGGTGACATCCTTGTTTCTTACCGACGTCAGTCAAAGTAATACGACATTAAAAGCAACCTCAGTGGTTTAAAGACACCAGACAATGATAATGGTGACGTAGCCCGACATTGGTTGCGTCGAAAGGCGAAATCATTTTTGATATCGGGCATCGCGAAAGAATCGTGGCGACATCGTTAATCAAATGGAATTATCGGATTGATAATGTCGCTGATCTTACGACGTATGACGACATTGAACAAAGCCGGCCGGCGAAAACATTAATTTGGTCGCGTCGAGCATCAAAACAATGTGTGACGACTAGATCGCGAAAGCTTTGGGGTGAGTTGTGACCATTGTCGACATCGACCGATACCGAACTAGCGAGTAAGACATGACGAACGGGCTGCCCGAATCTAAAGCATTAAATAGCGCCGTGAACCGGTAATATCGCGGCATCGAATCAAAACAACCAAGGTGGTGACCCAATCGACGTATCGCGACTTATCGAGACCCGGCGCAAATATTAAAGCGAGCATGCTGCGTGAACAGTGATGGGGACTTGGGAACATCCGAGTTCGTGTGCGACATCATCAGTATGGCGACATCGATAAGGTGATTCGAGATGAACTTAACAATAATGCGGCGTTCAACTGGTTGCTGATGGTGATATGATGAATAGTTCGAGGCTCGCGAGGTCGAATGGTAGCGACCATCCGGCGCGACGCCGAGGTTCGATCGCGACCAGGCAAGGGTGGCGACGTAATTGGAAGTGGTGGTGAAAGTGGTGTCCGCGAGCGTTTTCAAAACAATAATGCCGTGGCGCGTCGCTGATGTCGCCCGACAACTGAAGGTAATGTATCGCGAACGTTGATTTGATCTGACAACATATCGTATGTGGCATAATGACCGCGTTGACGACTACGATCATCCGCGACGCCACCCGCGACCCCGTATTGATAGGGAAAGGGTACGGGCGTTTGAGGTCGTGATTCTCGCCTGGTTGCCGGGACGATAGTGACCTATAATGGCTCTTAAGAATATTTTAACCAAAAGCATCTTTCATCAAAGTCTTGTAGTTTTGGGCGAAGTCTCTGTTGCCTGTTTTCTAATATGCATACATTTCTTATTTTTGTTTCTAGATTAGTTTGTAATTTGATTAGTATGATATCAATTGATTTGGTGAGTGAAAGCCGTCAAACTTCATTTATGTACATTTGTTGTGGAATCACGAGAATTTTCACGAATGGGTTTTGAGTACATTAGTGATTTGTTCATCTGACTAATCCATTGTCATTTGTAATCCAGATTTGAAAGGCTAAGCTCCTTCTGGGAAGAATCTGTTGTTGGGATTATTGATTGTAATGTTTTGTAGATGTTTGGATGTGAAAATTAAGTGAATTTGCTATTATTACTCAACATTGATTTGTTATGAATATCAATGCTTGGTATGAAAGAGTTGTATCGTTGCTTTGAGTTTCTGGAATCCTCTGAGTGACACAGAGTAGACTACTAAAGTAAAGCAGATCACGCTGGGAGTAAATTACATAATGTCTTCCAATTCTGTGCACTCTTTGGATCACTTTGGTACATCTTTGGTGAAGATCAACCTTTGACTAAGGTTCCCTCTGGTGTGACAACAAGAGTGTGTTCAGAGCTCTTGATCCACCCTCTTGATCCAACAGTTCAATTATGAGAAGTTTCACCTTGCGTTTGAATGAATAATCTCCTCCCATGCTAGAGATTTGTGAGGGGAGAGAGGGAATTGCGTAAGTGATGGCTGAGATACCAATTATTTTTAAGAGGGCTTATTATCTTTGTCTATGGAACAAGCAATTTCTGATCTACAAGATGGTTGTGAAATGCTGAAAGAACAGAGTGAGATCTTAAAAATGATCATTCTGTGCTCTTGGGACCAGGTATACCAAGAGATATTAGAAGTGTAGTAATTTGGAAGTGAAATGTGTGGTGTTAAGGAAAAATCCATTATTACACTAATTTACCCAGCTCTTGGGCAATTTGGGATTCGTATCCCATACTTTATATTTTATTTCATTACAAGTATTCTGAGTAACAACACTAGTTTTCGTTCTAGTGTTATTTGGAGTCAATTGACTCTAATATTCTTTAAATTTCATTATTTCTTTGATTCACTTTACTTTAGAAGTTAAATTTATCCTGAAATTTGAGTTTCAGTAATTGGAGTAGTTAATCTTAATTTTCTGATAATCCTCATGAGATTGATATCTGGACTTAAAAAATCCTTTTAATACTTGTATGACGTACATATGAGTGATTTAGACCAAAACCAATTCAGAGTGCAGATTATTACTTATGAAGCAAAAAATTTTATATATTCAGTCAAATAAGTTTTATAATTCGCGAGGATTGAAATAATCTAGTGGTTGTGTCAATTAGTTTAGCCGAAGTTTTGAATTGTTATAATCGGTTAATTAATTACAAATTGTTCGGATTAAACAGCGGGAAAGCTATCGCGGGGTTTGTTAGACCGCTGAGGGTACTCGAGAAGTGAGTATGGTGCCCGTGGTTGACCTTTGCCGACATCGGCGTTCATGGTGTTCAATATGCCATCACCAGTTCTTTGAATCTAACTCGCCGTGGTGGGTGAGGAGAGCTTGTTGTTGATCGCGGAATCATGCGCGACCAGAGCCCGGTTCGAGCGAATATGAAGTCGGCGAAATACTGAGGGCGCCCATTTAATTGTTTTATTTCCAGTGTTGTCAAAATTTTTGCTTTTCAAAAATTATCGCGACCGAATCACGACGACCAGAGCCAAGGATCTGAACGGCTGAGTTTACTCCAATTTTCAGAAAAAAAAAAAAAAAAAAAAAAAAAAGGAAGGAAGAAAGAAGAAAAAAAAAAAAGAGAAGAAGAGAGAGAAGTTGAAAATTTATCCTTATCAAAAACATTTATTATATCATTTATTTCTTGAAGCGGTTTGATTTAAGGCGAAACCCATGATCCTTTAATTGATAATTCGGTAAGCGTAAACATTTATAAATACATTTACAAAAGAACGATTCAAACCCTCAGAAATGATATACAAATCAAAGTTAAGGAAGTTTAACACTTTTTTGTTTTACAAATATACCATATTCAAGATGATTCAAGTCTGAAATGTTTGCCTCATATCACTGCCTCTACGAAGGCTGGCTGCGATCACTTGGCCCTTCTTTAACGCTTTCGGTACAACGCCAGATAAAACTACCGTAACGTTTTCATGGCAGTGGTTCCTCGTTCTATTCAATATTCAATTTAACTAAGCATGCGTTGGCAGCAAACATTTAATAATATCAACATATCGCTCATGCTATTCCAACCGCGCGCTTTCAATATCTCAAATCATTTCATATCTGTGTGCGTTTTTCCGTGCAACCAATTCATTACGATTCAATTTATGAGATTTGAGATCTATATGCGCCAATCCATTATATAATCAATGTTGGATTATTTCACCTTGATTATTTCGATTCTGCATTCGATGGTTCACGTTTGATGAATCTGCCTTTATTATCGTCGAGCAATGTGCACATTAATAATTGGTGTATCGGCGGATGCTGGTTTAAGTACCCAAATAATGATATCACTTAAAATGCCATCGCCATCAAGCCGGATGTTACCGTTGGTATCCAGCCAGTGGACATTTCCTTGATTATCATATCATGGCGAATCTTGATTGGTGCATACGCCGAAGTGAGACGATGAACATTGAGGTGCGCCGTGACCGGATGTCGATTTAAATTTATCCATTGGTGGTTCTTCGATGTCAAAACTAGTTGATTCCGTTTGTGGTTGTTGATGATCACACCGTCTTTGTCATGATTCGTTCGTTGGTTTTCAATATCACGTTCAAGTTCCATATAATGCCCGGTATTATCTTCAGAAAGATATTTTGATCTGTGTATGTTTAACTTCTATCGCGTTCTGCATCGTTTCGTAGTAACTGGTAATACCGTCGCGATAAAATAGTCAAAGACATTAAGCGGAAACGTCAAGATCGGCGGGTTATGGCGTTCACCGGGTCTGTTGGCGTTCAATGCGTCTTACATTATTCGCGATCGCGGTATCTTGAACGGATCGATCGAAGTTCTAAACGCCGTTTGTGATTCAGTTCGCATTTTGGATCGGTCGCCGGTTAAAAAGTCTCAGTTTAGCTTTGCGGTTGTACGATCTGGTAGGTCATTCGCGCCAGTTCTGTCTTGTTGACCCCATTCTTATTTAACCGGTTCCTGTATGGTCTTCAATCGAGTTCGTTAAATAATGCCGAATTAACGATGATGGTGCGATCGATGTCGGTTTTCTGCTGCCGGTCGAAAGTCTGATCGCCGGGTTAGCGATCTGATTATCTGTTATTACCGTCTGGTGCGGTACCATCAGCGATCGCGGTGCGCCTCACGGGTTTGTGGATTTTCAGACGCCGCCGTTTTTCTTTACGACGCTCGTTGATACGTATCAAAGATCGCCGCGATTCGCAAAAACTAATAAATGCTGCGGTTTGAACCGATGATCGCCATCTCCAGGTTGGACGCTACCCCAGTCGATAAAGTAGGTTGGGTTTGATTTGCTTACTATTGACATCTTCCCGCTTTATCTTTGCACTCTGAAGTGCGGATCCTTCCTTGAGACACATCATCATTGTTTAATGGAAGACTCAGTTCTCTTTCATTACCATTCAATCTTTCCTTCTTTTCTTTCCTTTTTCATTTTTCTCTTATTATATAACTTTCTTCCTTTTCTCATCTTTTACAGTTAAACTAAGCTGAACAGAGTCGCATCTGGAGTTATTAAAAAAAACCTCTTTATTTATCTCATATATTGTGACCACATAATCAAAGCTATTGCTTTCACCATATCATCATGAGATGAAGTGTGTGCCTTGGCTGTAAAGGTGTCAATTATTCATCCTCAGGTCCTTATAAGCGTATCTTATTACCAGTGTCTTATCCATTCTGTTTGATAATGTTTGATTCAGACCTTCTATACCAGATTGATGAAGTTAATATATTTTTATCGTTTGCGCCTTCATTAGCTCCAGCGTTATATTGCGTTGATCATCAAGATCAGAAATTCCCGGGGTTTGGCCATTATTGTTTCTTTATAAGATCACCTTAGATATAAAAAAATCATTATCCATGTAATAAGTTTTTATCTCATGTAGTTTCATATAGCTGAAAAACTTTTGTTCTCAAGATTACAAGACACAAAAATCCGATTCTGCATATAATAAAAACTTTTACATCATCATTGTGATTTTCATATATAGCTGGCTCTTCACAATCACCAAGTTCTGGCCTCAAAAATCCAACATTATGCAAATGGTTTCATCTAATCTTTTATTGCAGCCTGTATTATGGCTATTGTTTTCTAAAGTTAAAGATATCAAAATCCATTGTACAATGAGTTTTCACCATACTCATGGATTTTCATATCTTCTTCATTACAATTATAAATTCCTAAGACCTAAAAATCGATTATATAACAATAAATTTCCACATCTCTTTACAGATTTTTCACATCTCTTACAATTTTTATATTTAATATTTGTACATTATAAGTTCTCATTTAAAAATTAATTATTTAGCAACCAATTGCTGCATCCTCTTGATTTTCATCCTCTTGCTAATTTACTTAAATTACTTTATTACAATTATAAGATTCCTAAGACTAAAAATAAATTATATATAATAAATTTTCACATCTCATAAGTTCCATATATAATATTTAATTCACAGTACATAGTTTCTAGATTCTACCATTCAATTATATATAAATAATTTTTTCACATCCTACTCTTGCAGTTACATATGTATTATTACATTATAGATTCTAAGGCCTCAAAAATTCAATTATATAACAATATTTTTCCATCTTGCAATTTTTTTTCCTAAATATTTGATTTATATAGATTCCATATATAATAGAATGTTACAAGTATGGATTACATAAAGGACCTATGATTCCAATTATATAACAATACAATTTTCCATCTCTACGGAAAATTACACATATATTATATTGTTACAATTATAATATTTCACCAGACCCTCAAAAATTAATTATATGTAAATAAATTTTCATCCATATTTTAAATTTTTCATCATCTACAATTGCATGAATTATTACAAGTATGAACCTAAGATCTAAAAAAATCATTCTCATAACGTAAATTTCCATCTTGTACAAGAATTTTTCCATCTCCTTACCAAATTTACATATATAAACAGTACATTACAAATTAACAAAGAATTCCTAAGACCCTAAAAAATCCAAATTATAACAATAAATTTCCATCCTAAGTAAGATTTCCATATATAATGGCTGTTACAATTGTAGGGTGGATTAGACCTAAAAGTTCCAATTATACTTAGCAATAAATTTTCACATCCTGCATAAGAATTTTTCAAATCCTCTTTACAAATTTGTCTCTCAATATCTTTTTCCCTGGTATGAACCTAATATCATAAATCAGTCTGTATCAATTTCATCACTCTTGCCAATTCTCTCTAAGCCATCTCAATTATATGATGGTTTTTATTTACATATCTAACCCATCCACCAAAAACGACCTGCCTCATATAACTATATAAATTCCTTACAATAGCGGGTGTGATAATATAGTCCTAATTTAGATCTGTTTTAAGCACCAATAAAATGAAGAGAGTGCTTAAATGTAATGTGCCTGAAATATAACTGGTGTTTTTCTTTTTCTTTAAAATATATATATATATATCAACTTCTTATGAATTAATAATTTATATCTTCATTTTAACATTATCATTATTAACATTTTATTATTTCAGAATTTAAAATTTCTAAAACTGACAATTATTAAGAATAAAATAATAAATTATGTCATAAAATGTATGTATGCCTCATATTTTTTAAAGTTTTCTATAAATTGTAATTTTGTGAAATATTGAATTTTGATTAATTTGACTTTAAGAATTTCAATTTACTTTATTTTTATTATAAAATAATTTATTTTCTTTTTATTTTCTTTTAAATAGAAACAATAAGCTGGTAAGTCAGACATTTACAGATTATTTATAATATATGTTTTTAAGAATTGTAAATCCACCAATGCTCAAAATGAACAAAACTTCTATTTTAATTTTAATTTTTTTTACATATGTTCACTTGGCATTACAACGTATTTTCTCTTGCACCTAAAGCGAGTTCTTTGGAATTTGTCCGTCTAACTTAACAAGTTGAGTGTCATTGGCTTTTTTAATCTAATTTTAAATTTCTAAATTCCAGCTTCATAGGTTTTAAAAATTAATTATTATCATAACTACTTAGAGTTATCTATGAGCAGAGGAGTGTAAAAGAAGATTCAAGAGAAGCTAAAGAAATCCACAAATATCTATATAAAGGTTGGAAGACAATCTAAAGATATGGATATTTTTAAGGGAAAATAGCAAAAAATATCCTGAATTTTCAGAATTTTTGCATTGATATTATGAACTAAAAATATTTTTTTACTCCTTCAATTTTATTACTTCCATCTACCAATGCAAAACCAAAAATTCATATATTTAAAATATATATGTTTAATTCCAGGATATGAATAAATCTAAAGTTCACGTTTCTTACCTTTATTACCCTTTCTTTTAAGGTTCAAGAACTTTTGTTGCATATAATACATAAGTATTTATGTAAATAATTTAAAAAAATCTAGTTGAGCCCGATGGGGATGAAGAAATGAACTGATCCACTACCATGACCGGGGAATGAATTGGGACTCCACATGGGTGGACAACTCCAGATAAGGAAGGAAGATTATCAAAATAAAAATGTTTATTATTTAAGAATCCATGCTAATAAGGAAAAAGAACATACCATTATTGCTTTTTCTATATCCTGTGCCAAAATCAGGTAGTTAAAGCCAGAATATCCTCCATCAATGGGAAGGACTCTATTACATCAAGCGGTTGAACATCACTATAATAAACCACTATCAGGTGGAAGATATGTCTATTGCATTCTTACCCCATTTTTAAAAATACTGTATCTGCGTCCGCCTCAGCAATCTACCGGGGCATGGGCGAAGCCAAGACCGACCTCGTAAACCTTACCATATTTCTGGAGAATATCAAACCAGGTTTGCAGATATTGGCGGTGTGCCATTTGAGCGAATCAAAACTGCGTCGACCGCCAAACTAATCAAGGTCCATTCGCGACTTCACGCTCGACGGATTAGTTGAAAAAGGCATCGCTCCGGTTGGCGCCGTCTGGCGAGCAGCAGTTCGCCCTGTCTCATGTTCTGATTCGCGATGATATCGACCTGGAACCCTGGCAGGAACCGGCGCCCGATCACGAGGATCAGAATCACGAAAGGCGATGAGACGGTGGGCCTCTGAGACGGTGAAACAATCGAATGCTCGACGAAGTGGAAGCACTCGCCTCGTCAGCGGCGCTGATGAAAGGTTGAAACGACACGGACAATCGCGGCATCGGGGTGATGGACCGGGAAGATTATAATTGCAAGGGCGACGCCGTTCACGCGTGACATTCCCCAGGTGACGACGACGGTCGGTCAGCGAAGGGCATGGACACAGTGGCCTCGCGGAGGAAGAAAAGCGAAACAATGCACGGAGGACGTAGAACGAAGAACCACATCATCCCCCGCGAGGCGAAGAGCAATCTGGGACGGTTTAGTCTGACGGGGGCTCGGCCGTGTGAAGGAGGTGCTGGTTAAAGGTGCGCCCGACCACTGTGGATACCTTGGTACAACCAGTAGAATCACCATCTGGTCGAGGGTGTTCGCATTTATCAGCTTTCAGGAAAAATTCGAGAATACAGTGAAACGGTAGGAACCAAGAATCAAATTGACGTCTGATACTTGCAAAATCGTAAATGGGTTACGCTATGATTGTCCAGGCCCTACGGTGCGGGGCTTTATCACTGCTAAGACGACTGGTTTTAATAAGTCCCCTTCATCGTCAGCGTTCAGGGAGGGCTATCCATTCGTGTCTCAAAGCTGTCAAGGAGCGAGGCGTCAGAGGCCAGGATTACATCCTCTTGACCCCGTGAGCGGGGCGCAAGCGAAAACTGAGTCATAAATTTTACCCTGCAGATTGCTTGTAGAAGTGCGAGAGATAGGCATGCCCAGGTAAATTCGCCATCAATATTCATTGAGGGTTGGGAATGCGGTCAGGATAAGTGTTTTCCAAAATCTCGAAGGCTGACAAAACATGGTAGAATTACTCTAGCAGAAGAAAGCTCCTCTCATGGCGAAAGCCCCTCATATTTAAGAAGCCTTCTGTAAGAAGAATAAACAGACATAGCGTGAGGCGAAGCCTAAAAACGAGCGACGAGAAAAATAAAGAAAAGTCAAAGCGATCCCAAGAAAGCAGAGAATCTCAAAGGCCGTGCCAGGCCTGCAATCTAGAAAAACGACGGCGTTACTCGCCTGGTAGCTTCCTCCCTAACAAACCTCAGTGTACTTTGGTCTCTTATGATAACAAGCGGGTTCAGAATCGGCGACTCAGGATGAAATGAATCATATGAGAGATGACACCGTCTTAAGTTCATGAGTTACGAGGCATGCTAGGACAATTATATCTAGCGAAAGAAATAAGGCCACTTAATCTGGCCGGATACCTGGTTTCATATCTCCAAAGACCAAGCCTAAATCGGGCTAGAAATTCGAACTGGAAGTCGGGGCAGGCCTCAAACCAACCATAGCCGCCTCGACGAATGGCGACGGCTTGAAACCCTTGGAGAGAATCCGTGATCTGGGAGGATGTGGGAGGGAGGAGGAATCAAGTTCGACAGAGAAATGGCCACTGGCAGCATGGATGATGAAATGGGGGAAATACAAGGTCTCCCAGAAGATTGACTCGACCACTACCGTCCATTCTCCTCGGACACAGGAGGGATCTGGCCTATGTAGCCATTAGTGATTGTGCGGTGCTGGCCAACTGTGAGTTCATCGGGTTTTAATTGATATAGGGTTGGTGACATCATTTCGCGTCGACCTTGGCAATAGTGGGGAGGGAAGCTAGAACCAGTCAGCACCCCATCTGTGGGGTTTTTTGGGAGAAAGGGTGTTACCATTAGATGAGTTCAACTGGTATCTTTGGGCGAGCCTTGCGGCGTTATGACGGATCATATCAGTGATAACCCGTCGACATAACATGTTGCTAGGCGGACCTCTGCCGATGGGTGAAGCCGTCCCTCGATAATACGCTGATGTCAAATTCTGACCATCATTAGATGGGATGGCGGTCAGGAGATTAGCGGGTGTGGAATGCTACCCACCGGCCTCACCAAAGCAAAACGTTGACCGCGTGATCATGAAGCGAGCTTAACATCATGACGAGGTGCTCTGCGACCAGAACCCTCGGACTAAATGCGTCTCATTGGTGGCGGCGGAACATCTCTTCTGTGGCTCCAAACCGTGAAACCCTCAAAACCTCTCACTGGTTGTAGGCAGAATAGAGGCGATTTTCGCATAGACGGTAGTAGACATGGGAGGAATCGACCTCGATGTCATATCAGTTGAACACGACCGTCTTCTTCGGTCCAGCAAAGCGGAGCCTTGGCGAGAGAAAGGCAAAAGCCATCAGAGGAGGTGGCAGCTCCTCAGCGGGGCGTCGGAAGGTAAAATCTCAGTGGATTGGCTAATCGTTGTACCTGGTCAAAAAGCAATGGCGAAGTGGCGACTGTCGACTACGCCAGGCATAAAGCGAAAGAATGCCGAGGGCGAAGCTGCTGCAAAAATGAACCTCGTGTTGGGCGCTACGCGAACCACGAGCTTCTGAATTTTATGGTCCGTTTTCGGTTCGCAGATCGACGCGGACCCCAGATGGCCGAAAAGACCTCGTTGTCTGGCGGGGGCGTGTTGTCGGACCAATGTCGTTTGGACTCGGCGGGCGACCTGCGAGAGGTTAGTAAACCCGGATATTTCGAGGGGAAGCAAACCGGCGCCATATCAGGAAATTATCATTGACGACATCTTTGAGTAAAATCCACCACGGCGATCTCCACATGGCTCATCTCTCACGTTCACCAGATCTGAAAGATTCTGACATGGCGAACGGTAATGCGCCGTTATCGGCGAGAAGAGTGGTTCGCAGAGTCAGCCATGGGGAATTGAGCAAACCAGTTGGAAATAAGGCGATTGTGACGTGCCCATGCCACATCCAGGAACAAAGGTCCGATGACGGGGGGAAGGATCGACAAAGTGGGTTGTATCGGGCCAAGTGATAAATCTGACCTTTCGGCACAGTTTTGAAGAAAACCTTTCAATGGAACCAGTAGAAGAAGCATTCTGTTGAGAGCATGCGAGTTCCTCACATTCTATTAAAGCTACAGCGAAGGAGCTCCTCACTTTCATGCCGCGTATCAGGACTTTTCGGCCAGTCTTTGTCTCGTTGAAATAAAAAAGAAGCGAAGTTAAATCGATTTTATTACTGATAAACCGCTAAGAGGAAGCGGAAGGGTACCAAAGTGAAAAGATAATTGGCTGCGTGTGCATGGCTTTCGGAAGCTCCGCCATTATTTCAAGCTCATACTAGTCCAGCCAGTACCCGATGGCGAGCCACATAGCCGGGAGACCTCTGATGGCGGTAGAAGTGGGCATAAACCCCGGCTTGATTCGATGCTCGAATCTGAGGCAGCCGCAATAAAAGGCTGGAGTCTTGGCGAAACTTGTCATGGAGTTTGTCAGCCCGAACTCTTGGGATGCGGACGTGACCTCGACTTAGACTCCGTAGATGGGCCTCGAATGCGCGAGGGAATTGGTAGTCTATCTTTCCCGGGAAAGATAGATATTAGTGTGCTGATTTAGTTCCATACATCAACTCGGCGAAGCCGGTAGGGGCGAATGTGGCGAACCTGTTCTTAATTCAGTAGAGGTCTGATCATTAAAGAGGTCTACCGGTGACTCCGCGGTGGTCGGACAAATAGAGGCCACCTGCAGTAAAAGTGAAAGGATGATCTTAGCACCTCCAAAGGTCTCAGTTTATTAAAAAGAGAAATTTGTGTTGAGTTCAGTCAAACATGTCCAGCGGAAGATTAAAGTAGGGCACTTGGCAGAGTGACCCTTGCCTCTGGAGCCTCAAGTGGATGTTTTTCATTGAATCAGTAGCAGGAGCCATATGTAGATCGCCATAGCACGGTGGTGCCCGGCAGAAGAATCGATCTGCGTGGGTGGACCCGCTTTGAATTATAATAGGCGGTACACACCAACGACCCGAAAAGCGACGAAAATAAGGCGGTGAAGTGAGTTCGCTAATATGAAGCCTCTGGCGAGGATTTTCACACCCTTCCATGTCGCCATGGAGAGGACACCAAGTACGTCGCTGAGAAATTTTGAGGTATATGCGGGAATCATGTCGGGCTCGGCGTTAGCGAAAAGTCTTAAAGGCGAGGGGATCGGCGAGCCTGCCTGAAGGATGCGGCGACCTGAGTAAATCAAGATCTGCCGGGAGCATGGATCGCACTCCCGTAGAGGTACTTAACGTGATCTGAGTCTGGCGCTGCCAACAATAGGGTTTGAGACATGTTGAGGACCCCTGCCCATTGGTAAGGTGATTCTGAGTCCTCTCAGTAGCGGTGATTATGCCAAAGTGAAGGAAGTATTTGCGCTAATTGGGAGAGCAAAAGATAAACAATTTTCCCAGTTGTGCCCCAGGCCCATGTATCACAGTTTGGCATCAAGACCTATTGAACAACGGAAGAAAGCAGTTTTAGTGTCTTAAGTCAGAAGATTTTGTGTGACTTGAATTAGGTGTCCACCAGTCCGACACCGCAATCCAGTGGTGAGTAAAGTCACTCATCAGGAGCCATGTGCCAGATGAGTTGGGAGACATGAGGAAATTGGTGGGTACATCTTTAAGGTGCTGTGGGCTGTGAGATGACACGAAGTGGCCGACTCAGGAAACCGGGTTTTCCTATTTGTGTGAAGCCCGATAAGCCATTCAGTCAGGAATAAAGATCTCCAGAGATTGAGTTAGCGTCTCAGGAGGGCATAGCCCGGGGCCCTGCGTCTAAACTTGAACCTAGATGAAAGCGAAGCGAGTTAATCGCGGATGCCAAGGAAACTTGACCAGTCTTATAATAAAGTCAAGCCCGGGGACTGTAAGAAGGCTTAGTTTGCAAAAAGCTCCCGTACCGATGAGAAGAATCAACGCCTTGAAAGCTTCAAAGGCTGATGGAGATCTTACATCCATATCTGAGGTTAATGGAACAGGCGATTATAATTTCCACGAAAACGGAAGAGGAAAAAATCATACGACCTCAAACAAATACTTGAACTATAAGCGTTTTACCGTAGTGTGAGGTTTATAATATGTATGTATGATAATGATGTAGGACATTGATATTTGTTGGATTAGTTATTGGACATCTCATCAGGATAATATCTGAAAATGAAAAGTAGCCAGAAGGTTCATAGACATGAAAGAAAAGTCTCTCTTTACATTGCAATGGATTACAGTAAGGTTCTAATGGATTACATCTCTATCTATTAAACACATTCATGGTTCATAAAAAAAGTAGGGAAGGAAGCAAGGGTCAAAGGAGAAAGATGAAATGAAGAAGGAAGGAAAGAGATGAAAAGGAGGGAGAAGAGATGAAAGAGAGAAAGGAGGAAAGGGAGAAAAGAGAAGAGGAGAGGGAGAAAAGAGAAGAGGAGAGGAAGAAAGGAGGAGGAAGAAGAAGAATAAAAACAGAGAGAGTAGTGTAAGAGATGCACCGCCCTCTCCGGGCGCATTCTGGCAGCTTGCAGATAACATCAACTCATCAGAGCTGGAAGAAAACCACAGCTCCCAGAATGATCTAGGAAGGCAGTCGAGAAGCTTCAAGGAACCCACATTAAGGCAGTGACTGAACATCATCTATCAGGCATTTCCCACACCGTAAGGGAATCTTCAGCGTGGGATCGAAACGCAGAATGCCATTCTCCGAAGGCGGCATGAAAATTGCTGTGGAACCAGTCTCGTGACCGCGTTAAAGTAGCCCGCCTCTTCCAAAGTGGGTTCGCCGACGCTGGCGTTGGTACCAGCTGTAAGCCACGAAGCCAGCCGGGGGCGTGATTACTCGCTGGCGAGGTTGTCACTCTTGCGCGACCGCTGCCTCGGTGGACGATGGGCTGGTGGTGTATTCGACGAGCGCCACCAAGGCCCGGCGCGAGCGGTTCGCGCTCGCTTAAGGCGACTCATGCTGCGCGCAGGCTGCGGCGCTGGAATTGAACGACCTCATTCGTGCCACGTTCCGGCGAGCGCCTTACCGACCGCCAGCGCCGGGGCTTCAGGTTGCTCGCCACTTTGGCGATCATCTGCATACGCACGGCCGACACCGAGTGGAACCGATGACCTCGCGTTGGCCCAGAGCATACAAGGCCGCGGCGCCGAGCCGATTGCTCGGCTGACCAGGCTCATCACACCGCACAGGCCGCGGCGCCTCAAAGAACCGGACGAAATGAACTCTGCCATTCGACGACCGCCAGGCCACGGCGGCAGAGCCGGGTCGCTCGCTTTGACGACTCATCGCCACCACCACGGAGCCCGGCGCCGGTGGACCAAACTCGAACTACATGGCCGGTCGACGACCGCAGAACCCGGCGCCGGGGGCCGGTTGTCGCCGACGAGGCTCTCTGCTCACCGCCGCGACGCGCCGAAGTGGACGGCTCAGTTCACGTCATCGATCAAACGACGCCGCGCAAAGACCCGCAGTGGCCGAGGCCGGTTGCTCGCTGGCGAATCATCTCCTCTGCGCGGAAGCCGCGTTCTCGGTCGGACCGACTCGGGCTGTGTGTCGACCGGCGCCACCAGTACGGCGCGAGCCGATTACTCTTGCTGGCGACTGTCTACTACCAGCGTTTCACGGCGCGCCGATCCAGGCCGAGCGCCGGGCTAGCGTTGGCGGGCATACCAGGCCGGCGCGCGAGGCCGATTGCTCGCCGGCGGCTCTTCAACTATTCCGCTCGACGACTCTTCCATGGTTGCCGGATGACGCCAGCGATCCGCTCGCGACGGTGCCGCCGTTACGCCGGGCGACTCTGCCAACCAAATCTGCGTTCGGCCGGCTCTTCCTCTGTTCCACACCGGCGGGCGCGGCCATTCGTGATGACTCTTCCATCGGTTGCCGGTAGTTACGCTCCATTGTTCTTTACGGCGGCTTTTCTGCCGGTTCACTCCAGACCAGCTCAGCCGATTTGCCGGAACGACACCGCCAGTCCTATAATGAAACTCTTCCTCTCGATTCGCCGGGCGAAACTCTATTCATTGTTCGTCCGGCGAGAGCTCTTCCATTAAGTTCACTCGGGCGAGCTCTACCGGTAATTCACATTGTAAAAGCTCGCCCGTGATTGCCGGGCGAGTTACGCCGTTATTAAACTTCAACGACTCTTACCTCTGGGTTCACTCTGGACGAGGTCTACTCAACTTATCGCTTTCGACGACTCTTGCCGGTTTGCGGAGCGGCTGCGCCATTATCCCTCGGCGGAAGCTCTATACGATTCGCGGATGATATTCCACTATTACGATGACGACTCTTCCGTGGAGTTCACTGGATGACTCTGCCGGCAATTCGATTGGCGAACGCGTTGCTCGAGACCCTCGGTCGTTCTGCCAGTTGAAGGAGAAAATAATATCCGGTGAAACGTAAATCTTTACGTGGTATTATTAAGGAGGAAGGCACGCAGTGTGAGGGCCCCGGCAAATAGCAGATTGGATAAAAAAAAAAAAAAATTATATATATATATATAACCATATATATATATATATATATATATATATATATATATATACTCTACCATATATATACTATACAAGTCAGCATCAGAGCAGTAGAGATGAGCCACCCAGGGAGTTGGGAAGTCGCGGGAGGCAGGCAGTGAAGGTAGGGGAATGGTTTCGAGGCGGGAGTACCGGGATCCTTGAAATAGTTTGTAGAGAGATTCCTGCCTCTTGTCAACAGGAGGTCAAAGTTGAAGTCAGATCTCAGTCTGTGACAATTTACAGTGCAGAAGCGACCCACCCGGAGACCATGAAACATTGGCTTGGTCCTCGGTTCTATCTTATCCTCAGAGCTTAACAAATCTTGACGGTGAGTCTGTGGCTTGTCATAGCCTCTCATTGATCGTTCAGAGCCAGTTGACCTTGAAGGACTCACGTGAGCAGATCTCTATAGCAGCATCTTGACCCTGGGAGGCTTCAGTGGGCGTAAGTTGTATTTCCTTATCGTTGAATCACCATTGGCTGGCGTATTCCCGAAGATCTGCATTCGCGGGATGTGACCGGCTCACCTAACCATTTGACTCTGCTGAGGAACTTCAGCCCTACCGGTGTCGATCAAATCCATTCTGCGGCACAGGCATCTCAGGAACATCCGGCTGCGCCGGTCAGCGTCGAAACTGCCCGAGACCTCATCTTCTACTTTGCGAGCGCGAGCGCTGGCGTGGTATGTTTGGATTCGTTTAAGTCGCTCCGCTTCTTCCATTCTGCTGTCTTGGCTGCTCTGCGGCTTCGATTCTTCAGGCGTGAAGCGGCGCCCCTCGCCTTACTCATCGGGCAATTCTCCGCGTGCTTTTCATTTGATTTGCCTTTGGCCCGGGCGCTAAATAGTGGCGCATATCAAACAGCGGTGCGCTTCAACGAATCGGCATCAGGAATTAACGCGATTGGAAACGCACGTTAACCCACGAAAGGGTGGCGAGCCTGATCAGAACAGCGCTTCCGACCTCACGAAGTCGAAATCGCGAGATCAGATGAGGCGCACTTTTGGCAAACTCAACGTGAAGCGAAGTCCATGTTTCGTCAACTTTTTAGTTTCAGTTTCTTTCTCAGCCATTCTGCGCGCTTTTGGGGTGACTTGAAGCTCTCGAAGGCGGTTGGTGATTATAAGCGTAGCCTGTGGCTGCTGGCGTACACCGAGCACCTCGGCGACGCGAAGAGGAGGGCGCAAAACACGAACTTCGGCTAAAGCGTAGCGCCGCTGCACGGTTCTCGGACCCGGAAAGTAGGAGCGCCTCAACTCCAGACCATGCGACGAAGCGGATCTTATCATGGAGCTTGATTTTCCTTTTCGCATCAGGGCTTAAGAGACATCGCCCGATGAGCCAAAATCTCTGGTAGGAGTGTGATATATTAATGGAAGAACTCAGGTGGAAGGGTAGAAAGGCCTCGAAGCGAAGGCGATCATGAACCTGAAATTCAGATGACCCGAGAATGTCAGGCTTCTCGACTCAGCGTGGGACCGAAGCGAGGACACTCGCCCATGGAAACTGACATTATCTTGACCTTTAGATCAAGACACACAGGAAACCTGAGTAATAAAATGGAAACATTCAATGCGCTTTAGACAAGTCATCACAGAAAGCGATTGCAAATACTCACAAAGATTATGAGTCCGGCGTCAAGGAACACGGTGTGGTCACAGCCGAAGGATTGTATTCAGTTGAAACGGCGACGAAAGCGGCGTCCTTCCATGACCTATCGAGAAGAGGAATCAGAGATGCGAACTCGGAGCGTCGGAGGAAATAAAAGCCCTGGTCAAAGGTCTCGCCTGGTGAAAAATGAGGAAGCGAAGGCACTGGGGACCGGCCAGAACCCCTGTCCACTGCAAAGATGCCATTTTAAAATGCTGACCCGTTGGGGCGAGTTGGGAAGGACAAGCGTTAAATCTGCCGAACCTCTTTCATAAAGGGGATCACCGTTGGAAAGCAAGACCAATTATCAGCAGAGCCTGGGAGAAACATACCATCCTAGACACAGGCTACATGTCCAAGGCGTCGGTCATACTGGGCGCCAGATCGATAACGTTGAGAAAAAAGGTAGCCCCATACGAAGGACCGACGCACCGAGTCCCCACATTCCGCGACATGTTGAGCGGAAGATTTGGTAATGACCCAGGGATATTTAATTAGGTTTATTTTCCTTTATCCTTATTCAAAGGAAGAGGAAGATCAAGGGAAAGCGTTTGAGGGATTCGGCCATGACCGAGCATTGGGCATCATAACCGTCAGAAGCGAAACCTTGAGTTGAGTCACTTCGCCAATATACGAAAGAAGAACGACTCGGACCCATGATGAAAGCGAACGGTAAAGCAGAAATCCAGTTCGCTGAACCACAGCACCTCGTATTAATCCGAAAAGAACACAAAGAGATAGAGACGCAGTGGACCCAGGAATAAGACGGAAGAAGTCAGCCCAGGAAAACGCGAGCAGGGCCCTACAAAAGGCGGAGCCAGCCCGGGAGAAGAAAGCGAAAATCTGAGATCACTAAAATAAAAGGAGGATCACGGACGGAAGGGACCAAGGCGGTCGTGAAGAAGCTAGAGCTGAGGAATATGAAAATAAGCCCAGCGAGGCTTAAGATAAATCATTGTAACAGCGTGTGGCGTCAGACCTTAGTGCCATTGGCGAGACACGTGGAAATAAAACACGTTCTTGGAAGAATTAAATACTTGCCGTGCCAATCCAAAGTACCAGGGAGGCGGTGGTGGGGATGAAGAAATGGGCTGATATCCCACTCGCCAAGCGAGAATGGTGGACTCCATGTGAGTTGTTTATCTCCAAATAAGGAAGGAGAGATGTCGAAATATTTGTTCTTGCTAAAATCCATTTACTTACAATAAGGAAAGAAGACTATCGCCGATAAAGCGCTTTCTATATCATGCTTAAATAGTGGTTTAAAGTAAAAATATCACTCCAATGGGAAGGACTCCTAGTACATCCAAGTTTGGAACATCTGCTATAATCACGAAGCCACCCCATCGGTGCCAGAAAGATGCGCCAATACTCCATGCATTCTTACGCGCACATTCTTAGAGAGCATGCGTATGCGACATTACCAGCCCTAAGCAATCTCTTTTTCTCTTGAAGCGGCTTAGGCATCGGGCGGCCCGCAGGCCGCGATACTGCCCGACCCGCTTCTTCCTTGTTTTGCGGAAGGTGCTGACAGGTTCGCAGATCGGTATTGCAGCGATCTATCACTTGGCCAGGGCGATCAAAAGCACGCATCGGCCATGACTGTCCGGGTCAGGCTACAGCGACCCCACCACACGCTCTAGCCCGATTCCGGTTGAAGGCATGTCAGGGCCTTTGATGGTTTTCTTAAGTCTTTTCTTTTTTTTGAAGAAAGATTTTGGGATTTTTGGCGCTTATAAATAAAGGATATAACCTCATTATTAATAACCAGCATTTGAGAGCATTTAAGCCTTAAGGTCTTCAAGTACAATAATTAAAACATTCCTTTATTCAGGAGTTTGCTTTAGTTAAATCAGCACTTTTAATTAGTAGCATTTCTTAACGCCAATCAAGTTAAAGTTTGAGAAGGTTGATTCGTAGGCGTTTTAAGCTATACCACCGCATAGACTAATCCATATGGATTAGGATAAAGTGCAATGCGGTAAAACTCATGCATAAACTACAATTAGGTATTTTATAGGGCTCGATTTCGAGATTACTGGCTAAGCTAGGAAAGACCCCAACCATTTCACTTACATGTTCAATGGTATCGATAATATAAGTAGTGGACAGCATGTAGTGCATTGACATACAGAGGAGCTTAAAGTTGTGATATTATGGAAATGAAAAATGAATTAGAAACCTTTCAATAGCTTTGCTATCATTATTTTCTTTTTTCATTCTCTTCATTTTTTCTTATTACTCACTTTTCCTTTTCATGTGCTAACTTCTCTTCTCTAAAAATTTTAATTCATCATTTTTCAACTTTTCTAGTACACCTTCCTTAGCTCAAAGCTATTTTGGTTGAGTTATATATCCACAAAACCTATATTTTAATTTTATAAGATGGAAGGTGATTAAATTTTCCAGGGGACAACCTAAGAACATCCAGGCTTTGCATCTCTAGGGTTATGATTAGGGATGAAGTGCATAAAATAACCCGATTTTGCCTTATATCATCTCATTGCATGATTTTTTTTTTTCAGTCATAAGATATTATAATGTTTATTTTCGTAATCACCCATACTCATCTTGTTAAAAAAAAAAAAATCATAATCAAACTAAAAACTCGGACATGTATAAGGTATTTAATTAGGGTTTTAACAAGCGATTGTGCATCTTAGTCATTTTTTAACTGTAAAGACATGGATGAACTACGGAAGTAAATGTAACGTATTCTAATATTGAAAAAAATTAGATGCGAAATAGGACATACAAACAAAAGTCGAATACCTTATCCCATTGAAGTTAAGGATCTAAAACTGTCAAGAATAGTCTTTTGAATATATAGTGACACATGGAAAGGAAAATTATTATTATAGAAGAATTTACTGAAAGTAATTGTTGCGGTTGTTGCTGCCAGGAACAATTATTTCTATGTCTTTTTCTCCATTTGAGGCATGTATACTCTTACTTGAGTTAAATGTTGTATCTTTTTCCCCTCTTCCAGATGAATTCTTATAAACTTTCCAAGTTTGAGAAAATCTCGCTACAAAAATTCAAGGTCTTTTTAAGAGCTTTACTAAAAATATTGGCATTTTCCACATCATATCTATCCATTGCCATAAATAACAAAAGAAAGACAATAATAAAAGGAAACATATCTCATCCAAGGTTTAAGTTTTGATGTTGACACTATCTTAGAAAAAAAAAAGGTTTTGATGTTGACAGAAACCTTAAAGTTACTAACATTAATAAAATAAATTACCAAGAAATTATTATTTGTTTCTTGGAAATACTTTTCTGAAAACATACAGTTTCCAATGGAATATGAAGGACAATCGTGTTTTTGTTTACCCTTCAAAGAAAGCGGAGAAAGTGTTTCAAATTTAAATATCAATTTCCTAAAATTTTGCACCCGCAACTTCAAAATCACATATATTGATAGTTTCAATAGCAAGATTGGAAGCATAACCAAATTTTTTTTTTTTTTTTGGGTAAGATAGTGTTTGGTTCTCAGAAATATTAAAGAAAAAAAATGATAAAAAAATTATTTTGTCATGTTTGAATCTCATATTAAAATTTTAAAAAATATATAATTAAAATTAATTAAAAACTTTTATATTTTTAAATTATTTAATCTTGATGTTGATAAGTTAAAATAAATGAATAAGTTAAAAGCAAGAAATAAAATATTATATATATATATATATATATATATATATATATATATATATATATATATATATATATATATATATATATATATATATATATTTGTTTATTTATTTATTTTCTTTCAGTTGTATTTTCCCTCAAATTTTCCTAAGACCGAGCATAGCCCCAAGTATTCATTAATCATTTGATCATTTTTTTGTTTCTATGAAACATAAAGCCATCCAAATGAGATATTAACACAATACAAACTTTTAAGTGCCACCTTACCTTATGAATCCATCTTTTAACATCGACATTTAAAAGGTATCATAGCCATATATATATATATATAAAACTATATATATATTTAAATTACAAATACAAATAATTAAAAAAAAAAGTTAGAATCAGAAAAGATGTGATTAATTTGAAAAAACCTGTGAAAATTAGAGGAACATAATGGCATTAGATGGCAATAAAATTGGAATAATTAGAATAGTTAAAATATTACTTTATACTTTATATATAGGGTAGAAAAATGAAAATATTTAACATAATATATGTTTTGTAATTACAACACCATTTGAATAAAATCATGTTGACCATGATATCGCCTGGCAAATTCGCCGATTTGTCCTTTAAAGGATTTTAATACGAAACCACAAAATTAAACCCTCACACTAATTGAATGTTATCCTTTTGTATTTCACATATTCCAAATTGGTTTCAGTTGCTGCCTTTATTGTGGTGAGGAAGGAAAAGTAAAACACACAAAGCTCCTCTTCTAGAGGTCTCCAGGAAAGAAGAAGATGTAAGAAAATAAGAGAAAGAAACTTTCTAATACATAATGAGTCTAAGCAAAATGTGGATTTGTTTGCAGGCAATTCTCTAATCGTAAAGCTTTGGGTGGTCACATGAGATCACACATGGCTAAACTTACCATCAAACCAAACCAACCCTTCTGACCAGACAACATAATAAGAAATTCTTTAACATGATGACCGGAAAATGAAACAGATGAAAAGCCGTGAAGAACAGCCAGACGCTGGAAGGTCAAACGGACACGAATCAATCAACAGAAGGCGGCGGATCGCGATGGCTCCATCGAAGTTGTGTCGGACGTTAATGACTTTTCGGCGGAAGACGCCGCGCAGGTTTTGGTTCTGCTTTCGATGGAGAAATGGATCAGAAAGAAAGGACTAATAGATCTTGAATCAGCCGCCAAAGACGACGACGACGACGACGATTTTACGGTCGTCTACCGATGCGAAACCTGCAACAAAGGGTTTCAGTCGTATCAAGCCCTAGGAGGGCATAGAGCGAGTCACAAGAGGTTGAGAATAGACAGCGATGAGGAAGATGCTGCTGCTCCGCCCAAAAACAACAACAACGGAAATCAGAAAACTTTTAAATGTCCGTATTGTGCTTCAGGTTTTGGATCTTAAGGCGAAGCCATGGGCAGACACCGAGAAAGTTCATATGTCTGCAGCTGCGGCGCGGGTAGAGAGGTTTCGTTTCTTTTTGGATACGGAATTCATTGATCTTAATCTTCCTGCTCCGGAAGAAGACAATGGAAGTCAGGTGGATGATCCGGCAGTTAAGTGATCATGATGTTCATTTTCATACAGTCATTTGGTGAAATTGAAGTTGAAGGTAGTGTCTTTTTTTTTTTTGCCTGTGTATAGATCGGAATTGGAGTTATTTTAAATGATTTTAAGAAATTTGAACCGATGGGTCGGTGGAATTATGTAACTGTTGTTATGTTGCTTGTCAGTGATCTTCAGCTTTGCCAATTGATTGATCATCATCGTTCCAGTGTTGTGTTGTTATGCAGTGTAGATAGTTAAAAATGCCATGGACTTAAAATGTTTCCCTGGACCAACTTTTGATTAAGGAAACAGAAAATTTATTATCGGTTTTTCTTGAGAAGAATTAATTATCTTATTTGGTCGAAAGAAGAACCCCCCAAACAAAAATAAAAGTTACTGGATTTACAGTTTTGTTTTTCTCCGTCGCTTCTCTTATGTCACACTTTTTAGTACTTGAATAGAAATTAGTCGCATTCCAAGATGGTAGTTCTTTAGGAGGAACTTGAGGAAGAAACTCTATGATCCATGATTAAGATTAATTGTTCTTCCTTAACTTTCTCTATGAGACTTTGTATTGAGAAAAGGGAATGAAGACCGATTCATTTTCTTCTTCTTTTTTTCTATTTGTTTGGTTTGTAGTACAGCATAGCTTAGCAGTGGCTTTAAATCTCAACAGTGCGTTTATGTTGAATGTTAAATAATGTGTTTATGTTGGGTGTTACATAGTTACTTCTTTTGAACCCTAGATCACTATTAGCCATTGTTTAAAAAATCGGACCCGACTAACTGGTCGGACTTATTGGATCATCGACCGACAATCTTTGGTTTGTTCCAATCGGGTTGACTACTTATTTGATGCTTGTTGATTTTTTTTTTTGAAAGATAAAATTAAATAAATAAATAAAAGGAAACCCTATGTCCCTCCTCAAAAATTGCTTAAAGCATGTTTTATAAAAAGAAAAAAAAAAAGATTTTATGCTTTTAATATATTTATTTATCACACTCAGTAAGGTCATTGAAGGTTTGAAGGCTCTCTGACAGTGGAGCAAAAACATAGCAAGCTTAAAAATAGATGCTTTGGTGAAAAATCATTTCCAAACAATTAAAACCCAAAGCGATAACAATATTATCGATGAACGGTGATGACTAAATGTGAGCAAATTTAGCGATATTCATTCGACAAAACATGTAGTCAATACCCTCGTTTACTTAACCGTTTGAGGCAATGTAAAACTGAACCAAAAAGCGGAAAATCAAAAGCGAGCAGATTTAACATTGTTGTACGGAAGTGAACCATTTTTAAATACGACAGCGACAAACAATGTTTCAATAAATGAGGAAAACCCGACGAGATTTTCCATCGGATTTAGACATCTGAGGAACTCTCAGCTTGATTCGAAGCTTGCGGGGAGAGGAGGAAAGCCAACCTCGATCCACTGATCGCCGTCGCGTGCCGTCCGGCGTCTTATGAGGGATTTGCCCAAGATGGCCGATCCACCGTCGCGAATCCACCGAATCGCGTCAGCTGCGCTGTCGGTCGAATGCGGGGGTCCGTGCATTCGCCTATAAGCAGTATGTGAGCTCCAGATCCACCATGCTATGGTTGCCGTTGGCCCGGCGTCTTCCCCCTCGGCGCAAAATGGGACGACAAAGCGGGGCTGATTTGGGAGGGTTAAGCGAAAACAGCGTTGTTTGTCTCTAGATGAGATAAAAGCGGCGTCGTTTACAATACATTTAAATAAATAACAAAGCAGCTGGTGTTTCTATGATGGCGGTGCGACATCGTTTTGGCGAAACTCCACTAACTCAAAGCGACGTCGTTTAGATTGTGAAACTTCAAAAACTCAAAGCAGCCTTGTTTCTTGTAATGATTTTAAAAATTTGCGAGCCAAAAAAGCGACTTGTCGTTTGGTCTAGAAAAGACAAAGCAGCCCAGTTTTGGTCCATAGTCATTTTTGCCAAAGTGTTGACCTACAAAATATTTTTGCAGCTTCTAATTAGTTTCAATTTATAATATATAAAATAAAATCGTTAATAAATGAAAAGCGCCAAATCATATTTTTCTATTTATTTTTTATAAAGTACAAATTTTTTTAAAATTAATTAATATTTATAACCCAAAAAAGTTCAACTATTAAAATTATTAATTCAAAATATTTATATTTATTTTAATAATTTAATTAAATATTTATGGCCATTTTATTTTAATTAAATACTTTATTTTTATTTTAAATTTTAATTTAAATATTTATTTATCTTTTAAATCAATTTATAGTCTATGGGCTGATATAAATGAAGAGAATGATACATGATGTAATTATTAAGGAAGAGAAAGGGGTAAAATTGGAATAGATTTAGGATAGATGGAAGCAGATGCTTTGGCTTCTTTGGAATCTTTATTTAAAAGCAGATAAATCTCGAAAAGTAACTTTAGGCGAAAAAACTTTAAACTTAAAAACTTTGCTATATTCAAATAACTCTAAACCCATTGTAAAGTTTGACAATTTTTAACTTTGCAAGCTAGTTTTGACATCAAACATATACATATATACTTCAGTAGAAATTTCAAGCTAAAAATAGTAAAATTTTATAGTGTTCAACTAATTTTGCTTGCCTGCATCATCCATATTCCTTTATTTTAAACGAACATATTCATGCATTTCACAATTTATTTACCTTTAAAAAAACTTACAAAATGCTTGTTTTATATGTTTAGAAAATTACGGTTTGAAAATAGAGTTAAAATATAGGAAATTAATGTTACATTATTATTATTATTATTATTTTGAAAGAACGTTACATTATTTTAAAAGTGTTTCAAGACTATTGTTGAAGAGAGCACAACGAAAAGTACAAATAACATGTACAATCTTACATAAACCATTCCTTCAACTCAATGTATAAGAGAAAAAATTGCAAAGATAGAAAGTGGCCTATAAAACAGAAAACATGGTGACAAGCTTTCTTAAATTCTAATTCTTATCGTGTGCTATCCTCAACGTAAAATGTGAAGGAGGTTGACTGATTTGTCATTAGGGACAAATTTGCTGAGCCCTAAGTCTTAAATGATTAACGAAAATTTCGAATTTATATTGACAGCTAATCTCATTTATTTATTTTTAGCTTTATTATAATTGGAAAAACATTTTCTAATTTGATTAAATTTATATATAATAACATATTATAGATGCTGATTATACTAATTTAAGTGGTAAAACGTTCACCATGCTAACTCAAGTGGTAGAGTGTTTGCTGGTAAAAGCAGAAAGGGCATAAGAAAGGGTCAGTTGAGTCGCTAATAGAGGCAGTTCTTATCTTGAAATTAGTGTGTATTCAAAAAAAATAATCCCTTGTATATATATTCGATAGTAAGCTTTCAAAACTACATTTACAATTTAAAAATAATCAAGCTAGTTTCGATAATTTTAAAGATTTGTTATATTTATCAATAAATACAAACAATTTTTTTTTTTTACAACTAAGCACTTTGTTATAATGTGGTAAATTATCCCCGTTAGGACTTGAACCTAAGACCTTTTCCCATTCTCTTCCCTTCCTTGATGTCATGTTTTTTTAAACTTTAAATGCTCTACCAACTGAGTTAGGTATGTAGACAATATATTTTCATTTTTTTAGAAACTCAGAATACAAGTGTTTATGATTTTTTTTTGTGATAAATCTATGAATATTAAAGAATTAATTTTAAAAAAATTAATGTTGTAAAAGTAACCAGATGGATTTAGACAAACCAAAATTGAAAGATGAAGAAATTTTGGATATTCTGAAAAATAAGTATACATGTCATTTGTTGGCAGCTCTTCCCTTATATAATAGTCAGAAGAAAATGTACGCCAAAATAAATTATTATCCATGATTCTCACAGTCTATAAATGTTCTCATTTCATAGGAAGTGCAACAAGTTACCATATTTAATATAGAATATACCTTGACAAAACGCTTACGGGAAAATTATGTACAATATTCTTCAAATAATTTGATTATTATGATTATCATACTTAATGGACATGATTATGAATTTAAACAATTTTAATTAACACTTCTTTTATAAAAGTTTATTAGATGAGAGCTTATGTCATAATTACTTTATTCAATAAACTATTTGTATTTGCATGCATATTTTAAAAAGCGTTTATGCATCGTTTTAAGGTGTTTGGATGCATTACTAAACAGATACTTATAATAGTTGAAGTGCGAAAAAGACTATGCAAATCTTGCCAGGAATTGAGAGTACTTGGATAAATAGCACTTGTCATTATTTTAAAAAATTAAAAAAACTAAAAACTAAAGAACTACAAAAATTAATATTATATACTCTATATAAATGAAACCATGATAAAAATAAAAAAATAAAGGAAAAGATTCACTATACCTTAAGAAAACATTATATTAGCATAATCTCTAGTATAAAAAATAACTAATGAACCATACTCTCTTTTGAATTTTGTTTCATATGCATTCAAGAGATTATCAAAAACTAAAATATGTAAGGTTTTTTCTTCATTAAATCTTTTAATTTTTGATGTTTTCTATAGAATGGAACGTGATGTGCCATGTATTCGCGTTATTTAAGGCGTAAGACACCTGAGAGATTGCAAAAACCTCTTGACGGAAGACACATTTGAAGGCATACTTTTTTAGTAATCTTGCCACGACTAATATATAAATAAAAATTATATATATCTCACTAAATATTATTTATAGTTTTATATCAAATAATAAAACCTGACAAAAAAGGAAATAACATCAAACATAAAAATCAAACATCCTAGTGTTCCATCATGCCAACATTTCAAAAAACATAATAACAGTAAAAATAACAACATCATTAGTGCTTCCGTCATGCAAAAATTATGATTCCAAATCTAAATAAAAATTATCCATAACTGAATATCATTATTCTCATCATCAATGGTACCTCTTTTCAATTATATGTCAGAAATTTTTTCATATTTTTGTAAACAATATTTTCAAAAAATTTTACCTATTCATAAAATTTTGGAAGTTGTTTTCTATTGGCTGAATTTTTGAAAACCTATTTTTTACATGAAATTATAAATTTATTTCTTTAGTTTTAGATTTTTCCTATTTTTTTTATATAGTTTAAAAAATTTTCTATTTTTTTAATTATTTTCATAATGACATTTTTGTCATTCAAAATGATCAATTTTGATCTTATATAAACTTTTTAGAGTTTTTTATAAACTTCTTCATGAAGCTTATTGAAATAAGCTTAGGGAGGGTTATAAGCTATTTTAAAAAACCAAGCATCTAATTTTCCTCCAAAAATACTTATTCAAGAATAAACTCTAATATAGCTATAGATAAACTCTCCTCAAACACACTATATATCTCTATCATTACTTCAATTGTAAATCTCTCTATAAATGTTTGATAGTTAAAGTTGTACCATGCAATAATAAATCTTGGCATTTTAATATAATGAAAATTTTCTCTTAATAAATTATTTATAATTTTAATGATAACTGTCACAATTTACAACAAGTAAGGTGTTTAATCCCTTGGCTTCAAGGCCTTTCATTGGTTTAGCCACTGGCCCACTGGAATAGTAACTCAAAGAACTTAAAAAATTCCTTGAGGAAAAAAGAGTAAAATATATTTGAATCAATATTCTTCAACTCATAAAAACATGATCATACTTTCTTTAAAAGCTTCAGCATTGTATCAGAGTTTGGATCCCGATGTCATATCCTGGTCATTTTAGAAGTTGGGGATCCTTTCCCGTATTGCCAGTTGTTAAGGTGAAATGGTAGATTAAACTTTCACATAGATTTACAGATGAGTTGACAGAATGTGATGGACACAATGGGTGTTCAAATGACTCAACAGGAAAGATCACAGTGCCATAACATACTTGCATTTTGTCATTATTATATTACGTTGGCATTGTGTCATTTTAGAGATTTCTTTGAATAGAAATGCTTTCTTAAAAATCTACTAGATTATCCACACAATCATATCTACTCTCAAAGCTCATTAGTATTGAAGATCGCCCAGACAAGATACTTAGTTTGTATCTTTACCTCTTTCTTGATTTGTGCAATAAAAATAATAATATTTTACCTTTGATCCACACCAAAATATATCAGTAATTGGTGTATCTGTGTTGCATCCACCTAATCTCACCAAGTTTCCTGGCTTCCTTATTTAGGCATTCACCCTAAATATTAAATCGCTTAATACATCCCACTAGGTGGCTCAGTATATCTAAAACACATTTCTCATTCTTCTTTTCTTTACCCTTTTTTTTTTGTGGAAGGCGAAATCCTATTGTTCTAAACTTGCTTGTCCCCCAAAAAAAGTATGTGAGATCAATTTATAGTTAATTTCAAACTCATTTAAAGTCAATTTTAATTTATAAGAACAATTGTCCCTTGAAGACTCTTAAAATATATTGAAAGAGAGAACCTGTTTGTTTTGACAATGTCAAGGCCCGAGGTCTATCAACGCCTCTATATATATATATATATATATATCAATGATTAATCACGAAAGAACCAAAATTGCGAGGAGATATAAGAAAAAAAAAAACCACCACATACAAGCAAACAAAGATTAGTCACGCGGTTCGGAAAAAGACTATGTTTGCGGCCAATCCCGATGCAAAGAATTTAAGCTATATATCAAGTCAAGATGCATATGTTGGTCTTATGTGAGATAAGACTCCCCCTTTCTCCCAGCCTTCGTCACCTAACTCCCTCATAGTGAAACATAGAAATAAGCTCATCTTATTTCCTTAACAACATCTAGACTCATGAAGCCCGATCATTCCTTCTACGACCGAGTGCTCCCGACATTGTTCACCATCAAGAATAAGAGTAGTACCTATATCAGCTTCTCCACCTCGTGAACAACTTCTTAAAACCAATCTCCTTCGTGTGTCAAAACCTCAGTTTGCATGAACGACCTCTCTTCTATTTAACAACTTTAGGAGATTTTCTCTCAATATTCTATGGCTTCATGTTTCTAATATGTCCTCTCCCATGAAGTTAGTTGAAGATGAATTTCTTCCATATCCCATATTAATGCAATATATTCCTCATGAAATCTCACCAAATAGATAAATCTTCTAGATTTGATCCACTAGAATATTCTAATAACACTCCCTACTATTCTTATCATCACAATGAATATTGACCATGATCACAAAATATTTGCTCCAGAAGCAATTTGACTGAATATGGTAAGTTGTGTCCTCCAAACCGATCCACCAACTTGATAGACTAACAAATTTGTGACATTAAATTTTGCTACTACAAAACATGTATTTATTTTTGCCTAGGGCTACTAACAAATATCTTAACAAATCTCTCCTTTGGCAAAAATAAAATAGTATAAAAAGCATATTTTGGAGATATTAACAAGAAATACAAATCAAAATTTGAGAACCATCCAACAAACTAACCCTCAATGAGGCAAGTACTAGCATGCTATATCAACCAAAGATTCCAAAAACCAAATATCCATCAAGCGAAAAATCATAAAGAAAGCGAGACTTAGCATATACCTTCTTTTTATAAATGGAAGACTTAAAAAAATAGCATACACAACGTCTAATCAAGAGGTGCATAACAGTCAAAATTATACCACTAGCAATGGTTGAGTGATTACGGAAGGAGACAGGTAGACCTTAGTCTAGTAGATGGTGGAATTCTTAATTAGTTTAGCTATCAAGGCCCGTTATCACTAAACACAAGCCACTTTTCTCCCCATTGGTCATGGACTTAAACAATTTGAAGGAACACACAGTCCAAGAATGCTTCAAAATGGGATGCATTAAGATCTTGAGTGAAGATATCGACTATTTGTCTTTTAGTGGGAATGTGCTTGATCTCTATAACTCTATCTTTAATCAAGCTTCCGATGAAGTGATGTATAATGTTGATATGGATGGTCCTTGAGTCTTGCATTGGATTTTTTAAGATTTTGATGGCATTAACGTTGTCACAGTACAACGAGTCATACCAGATGGTGCATCATCTTATGAGACACCATAATCTTCCGATAATTTTTAATCGAATGAGCTAGGAATAATTGCTACTTCGAGAAGCTATGTACTCTACTTTTGCATCACAACAACCCTTTAACTTGGCAGTAGAGTCATGAGTGTACCATAGTTCAAATTCCATGGTTCCATTGACATTTGCATCTTAGATTATAGACACTGATCCGACTTCATTCCTTGTAGATTGCCCCAACTCTTGACTAACGCGATAGTCAGCCGGTGGTGTTCTGTTTGGCTCTTGTTTTAATGTGTAGTATGTGCCAAATATCTCTCTATAGTTGACTTTGGAATTTTACTCGTGTTTAGAACACGACCGGGGTCTAATAATATCGGAAATTGAATGATTCTTGAACTCATTTTGAAGGCTCGTGAACTGAATATTGAGTGAATTCGTATTAGTCTAAAGAGATCCACCAGATGGGCCAGTCACCATGAGAGGGATGACCCGAGTTTCCTCTTCCTAACTAGAAGGACCCTCCCGACACTCTTATGAATTTGAGAAAACATTTCTTTTAAACCATTTTTAAAAGTGAATCCATGAAGCGAACCCATTTATACAATTGTGTTTTCCATTAAAATCTTATGAAACATGGTTGGAATTTTTTTTTTTTCTTTTAGAAACCTTGACCCCTTTTATACCACATAAACGTGAAAATCGGACGAGGAGTTTCTGCAATTTTTCCGATGCATTTTCCCAATTTAGAACACACAGTAATAAAACAATTTAATTTACTCCACATATAACAATGGGACATCAGTCCACCCTGACAATTTCAAAATCAAACTTTAAAATGTTTTAAAACACTATAGCTATACTAAAACAATTTATATATATATATATATATATATATATATATATATACACACACACACACACAAAGATTGTATAAAACACATATCATTTCAATAACATTTACTTCTTTCTTTTCCTTTTGAATGCAGCTCATATCGATGGAACCCGCTACCATTAACCGCCGTTGACCCGTGAAGAACCTTCAATGAAAACGGTCTTACGATCACCGATGGCCTAAAAAGGAACCTCCGATAAATTGTGTCTTTCTTTTAAATACCATTGCACTATGGAATAAATCACATTATGCGTTGGTAACCTTTTCGTACTTTGCACATGGATGGAAATATGTATCACTCTTCCCTTCCCTCTATAAAAAAAATCCTATCCACTTTCCATTATACTATACACCACGTAAAGTACTTTTGTCAAACTCCTTCCAAACTTTATCTTTTGTAACATAGGGTAACCATGGATTCAAGCATTTCATATAAACATATATATATAAAATATGTTTCATAAACATTTCATTTAACATGAAACCATAAATCATATATATATATATATATATATATATTCATAAACATTTACAACTCTCGCCTTAAATTTATTTAAGCCCTTTCCTCCTTTAAAAAAAAACTTTCCACCTCCACCCTTGTCTTAATCACTTTCCCTCCTACAGTGCATTATCCATAAAATCCATTAACATTCATACCTTAATCATATTAATTAAACCATTTAACTATAATATACTTTCAAGCGACCCTTAAACATTTAATCAGTTTCTAATTGATTAAAATCAATTGAACTCAACTTCTTTTTTTTCATGCTTTTCTTAGGCTAACTCATGCATTACTACCGCAACACAATAGCTACAACACGCCATGAAATGGTCATTATCAAAACTTCGGTATTCATCGACATGCATAACCAAACCTTCACACACACTTGGTAGAAAACATACATTTTCGACATGTTCTGATCATCCACTATCACTCTACAAATTACATGAAACGAATCTTCGACTCAATGGCATTTCCATGGAGTCAGCTTACAAAAACGAAGTTCGAGACGAAAGTTATGGTCGTCAGGACCAGAACCAACAATCAGAAAAATGACCATTGTAATCCCAGAAATTAGTGTCTTTGGTGCATTTTGAATGAATTTCTAAGTTCAAGGTGTTGGAATTTAGATATACCTATTTCATGGAGATATGTTCTCCTATCAGTCTAGTTTACCCGGCAGCAGATCACTCAGTTAAGACTGGTGATAGTCGAGTTATAGTCAGCGCTCTGATCATGGGTGAGAAGAAATGACAGGAGACAACACCTCAGTGGACACACACATGCCCTTAAACATAAAGTAACCCGAGTAGGAGAAAAACCATACCTCAAATAGTGTGATTTTCCGGGACACCGCCTTTTCTCGGTTTCAAAAACCAGACCTTAGCGAAATCTTTGTGATTACGGTAGCCCAGCAGCAGCAAAGGCTACAAATCGCGTGGGAATAACTTTAACTCCTAAGCACATGGGGTTTGATCAGAGTGAAAACTTCGTGAATGGAAGAGAATCTTGCTTTACTCTATTCTCTCTCTCTCCGCTCCACTCTCTACATTTCCCTCTTCTCTTTATATTTTTTATATTTTTTTTACTTTTCCTTATTTTCACTTTCCTTTTCTTTTCCTTTCCTTTTTCTTTTGTTGTCTCTCCTCCATCACACTCAAGCGAATTGGTCTTTCCAAGACCAAAAATGGTTTGACTTTAAGTAAGTGAGAGGAAACTTCCTCACTTTCAATATTTTTTCTTTTTTTCCACAGAATGTTTTGGCAAAATATCTTTTTATCTCACTCTTATCCATCTCTCCCCACTTGCCATGTGTCTTCCTCATGGAGCCATGTGAGCACATACTCATGCCGTGTGGCACCCGACACCCGATACATCAGCATTGAAATTTCCTACTATCTCGAAATTAAAAAAATTGATGGGTAGCTAGATTCTGTGAGACGAATTCAACGGTGAAGTCTGTTTCGTCATATGAGATCTAGAAAAATTACATATTTTTTTTCCAATGGAAAATTATTGTTTTGCATTTTCCGGAAAAATTACATTTTCGGGGTTTACATTCTCACCCTTTAAATAATTTTGTTTAATATGTTCGATTCCTTTAGACTCGATACATTAATCTGAGCATTTTTTCGATTCTTCGAACATTTTTCAAAAATTACTATTCATTCCTGACCGTTCCGATCATACATACTTATCGAAAACGAAATTTGCTATTCATGGGAAGCATTAAATTATTGTCTTACAATTCACCCTCTTATAAGAATTTAAGTTCTCAAATTTGGTATTTTCATACCTAACAAAATAGATGTGAATCTGAGTGCGCATCAGACCTTCACGTTACTACATGTTGCTTCTTCTGCCGTGATTCATCCGGCACCTTCGCACAAAGGAATTACTTTGTTCCGAAGAACTTTGATCCTTTTGATCTACAATCTAGGCAGGTCTTTCTTCATAAGTCGATCTTCTTCCAATTCAGCCCCAGTTGATCCTCTTAACATATGTGAAGGATCGCCATATAACTTCAAAGCACTTGAAAAATGAAAGGCATCATGTTACAGCCAGTGGTGGCAACCTTAATTGTTACGCTACCTCCCCAATTCTTTCCACAATTACATAAGGTCCCATATAGCGGGGACTTAACTTCCCTTTCTTTCCGAATTGCAACACCCATTTCCAAGGGTGATATCTCAGAGAAGCACCTAATCCCCACGCGAAATTCGGATCTCTCCTTGAGTTAACAAACACATAACTTTTATGTCTCGATCTTATATCTTTAATCTATCCACGATAACCTTAACATTATAAATGTGACACAAGACGATTTTTGGACCTAACAATGTTCTCCACCCCTACTCATCCCCACAATGAGTCTACTTGCTTCCCATTATAAGGCCTCGTCGAGGCGCCATTCAAAGCTTGATTGATAACTATTGTTGTGAGCATTTCATTAATGGTAGATATCTATCTGACTTCGCTAAACTCTAACACACAAGCATGACATATCTTTAATGTTTGTATGGTTACTTTCAGATTGGCTATCAAATGGAGGATGGAAAGTCGTCTTGGAAATGTAACCTGGTACCTGAGCTCATAAAAATTTGGGCTCGTCGGAAGTAAGCCGGTGGATCTGCATAAGTACTATTCGATGCGACATCTGCGATCATTTTATCTCTTTCACATATCTTTCGACCCGACTTCTCAAGCGGGTCGCTGTTTTTCATGGGTAGGAAGTAAATTTGATTTGTGTCATCCATGATCACATATCGGCGTCATAACCACTCACGGCTTAGCGTGGAACCTACGCAAATCCAGTGATGATTCTCTCCGGTTCAATGGGAATCGGAAGAAGCTGTAAGAGCCTGGAATATTTGATGCTCAGGCATGACAGCCGACAATGGGACATCTAGAGACAATTTCTCTTTGACATCTTTCTTCGTACCCTCACCGTAATGGTGCCCTCGGGGTATGATACATTTTTAGTCCTTCTGGATTCGACGCATATCGCGAGAAAAGTGAGAGCCTCACTGCAATTTCTTTCTTTAAATGCTCTACATCGGTATACAACTATGACCCATCATCAATGTACCATCTGCTCGTCTTTAAAAATACTTGTTGCCCAGTTAAACTCACAGCCTCAACTTAATGGCAGTCGGATCTTGAGTTTATAGCTCCCTTATCACAATACATCGATCTGGGATGAACATGAAATACATCTAGTAAGCACTCTAAGTATTGTTGACCATTTTTACGACCACGGTTACACCAGGACTAAACTAAAGTCCTAAAAGCAGCTTGCAAAGCTTGTTGCTTAACACCCCGACCTCTTTGATTTTCAACAACTCATTTCAACCAATTTGAAGTTATTTTTCTATGAAAAAATAACTCCCCAAACCAGCTCCCTCACCACATTTCTAGAATTATGTTCAAATCCTCATGTTATCGGTGAGTTTGGTTCTTTCTTGAAGATGTATAGTGGTACTAGGAAGGTTATTGGCTTCCAAACTTGGTTCTAATAAAGCAGTTTTTGGCTCTTTAAGAGCTCAACATTTTGGTACTAGAGGAATATGCATATGCGTGTAGAGACTGGCAAAGGCACCAAATCACCAAGATGGCCTATATCATTTCACAATTGTTGTGTTGCCTAGGATTTCACCTCAAGTGATAATAGAGTGAGTTCTAAGAACCTATGGAGATCAAATTAAGATGGATTCTCATAGCATTCTCTTAAGCAGCGCTTCAAGAATTGCCGTGACCAAGTGCATGGATTTTGAGAAACCAATGACTAAATAAGCCTATTAAGAGATAACTCATTCGCGTCAAGTCTGATCTTGAATATTGTCTACATCTCAAGGGTTTTCAGTGTGGGGGAAAAATCAATTAACTCAATAAACCTAAACTAAGATGTAGTTTGGCATCTCTTTGAAGGTTATTATCCATAAAAAAGCACCCATAAATTTCATTCTCAAAGTTATGCATGTGCAACATGTGGGGTGTAACATGATAAACTAACTAAAAATATACAGCACCACAAACTTTGAGATGAACATTGTCTTAAATGTCTAGCAATGAGCAAAATGAAGCAATAAAGTAAAAAAGGGTGTAGAGAGTTGGAAAATGGGCTCCCTTTCTAGTGTAGCCACACTTTGAATATAAACCTTAAGATTTTCAGACCTTGACATTAGTATCTTTGCCCTTTGATATAGTGCTTTTTGTCTTGAAAAGCTAGTCATGAATGACATGTTAAACTTGAGCTTACTTTATTACGGCTCTTAACAAACAAAAGTTAAAACTGTGCTGGGAATTTTGCTCTGGCAATTAAAAAAAAAAAAAAGAAAATAGTGGATAAAATCCTTATTACTTGAAGCAGGTTGCCTCTAAAGAAACACAACAAGTTTTAGAGTCAGCTAGACTAATTAGGAAAGTACTAGTGCTTCCATTTAGTGATGTAAACCTTGGACACTTTCTTTGCGACCATTAGATAGGGATGATTTCTTTCAGCCTTTAAAGAGGGAAAAGAAACTCATAATCTCCTTCATTGTGTTTGGTAGTTCCAGTTACGAATTTCTTCTCAACTAATACCTTTATGTGATGTAGATGCAATCATTGTATAGGGGGCTGGTGAAGCATGTGCCATGATGGAAGCAAGGTAGCCCAGAATTTTACGCATGGTACTTTCCTTTGCTCGAGTCAAGGTAATGGTTGATGAAGATCCAGACTTGCTTTCTCCTCACCCATGACAAGGTAGGCTCCCCTTGTTGATGTCGATCCATGGCAAAGCGAGATGAAGTTGTACTTTTTAATATCTTGAATTTCTTAGATTCCCTTTGTGCCCCACGACCCTGAAATCCATGCGGAAGGTAAATGTATCAATCTTCACCAAGAGCGTTTTCCTTCAACCATCCTTGATTTTCTTCTTCAAATTTCAATTTGCTCCACTAATGAATTTCATTCTATAAATTGTTTAGGAGTGCCTTTTTCTCAATTCCAACTCATTTCACCTTAACACCCACAAATTTCGAGATGAGAAATTTATGCACCTTGCTGAGGAATAACCATGTATTCCTTGGGATTAGGTAACGTGTTACTAGGAGAGGTCCTAGAGAATTTTTTTTCTTGAATGCTTGGACTAAGTGTCCTATTTGAGATTTTATGTTTTTCAATCTAGCATTAGTGTTAACTTGGAAGGCATATAAATCTGAAAATTTCTGCTCATGAAGATTAATCATCTTCTTGTTCCCTTCCATGTAGATAAAAATCTGCTCCTTAACAGGAGACAACTCTTCTTCAGCCCACCAGAAGAGTGGGGTTTGAACTCTCCTTGATAGGTAATACTCCTTGTTCCATGGTGAGTCATTTGTGAATTCTTGGGTCCGAGCTAGTCAGAAGAAGTAAGTCAAACACATGGCTTCTATAGACAAATCTACTATTCTATTGAATGTTCCTCCATATGTACCAGCAAATAAGGAAAAAACAAGAAAATAAAGTACAAAATACTAATAAAAATTAACTAAGAAACAAATCACAACCAAAACTAAAAAATAAAATAAAAATTTGTAAATTAGCAAATCTGGATTCTTCAAAATGTCAACTTCAGTGAGAAAGTGAACGCACCAATCCACGGCAATGTAGCCTTAAAAAATTTGTTGACCAATTTTCTGATACGGTTACCAAGGACTAAACTAAAGTCCCTAGCAACAACGCAAAAAACTTGTTAAGACCAAATGATGTATATATGAAAATATGGCCAAGGGAGTGAATGTGGTAAATACTCAAAAATTGATTAGAAACAAAGTAAATGTACTCAAAAACTGAAATGAAAGTATTACCAACACTCAGCGCTTTCACTTAGTGCACGGGTCATACAAGTAATAAAGTGATTTCTAAAAGTCTGGATATCCTTGCACGAGAGTTGGAAGTTGCTCTCTAATTGGAATTTAATCACTTCAAAGTCTGAGGTTCCTTCACTATTTAGCGTCAAATAGAGGATGTAAGTCTAAAGTGTTTAATTGAAGCAAAATTGACATAAACAATCTAAATCTGCAAATAGCATTCTTAATTCTAAAAGGTATGAAAAAGAGGCACTGAGGATGGGGATAATTATTTACAAAAGCAGTTTGCATTTCCTTGAGAAAGCACAACATTTGTAGAGTTGAATGTTAGGATTTGTCAAGAGTAATGTAGTATAACACATTTCACTAATTGAGATCCATGCTCCTTTCGGAGACATGAGTTTAATTAGTTACTTGTAAATCGACCTCTTTAGATTGATTGTTTTCCTTTCCCGATACTTCACAGCCATTTCTTGGACTAAAATTCTTGCCCCATAAGACAAGGGATTATTGCAAGCCTTCTCCAATCTAATAGGTGTCTCATCCTTTAAATATGATAAAATTTTCTATCTCCTTGATTGGATCATTGCTAACATGGGATCAAGATCATTCTATCAATTTGAGGTGAGACCTCTAAACATTAAACTGATACATCATCTAATTAATCCTCACACCATGAGTAAATTAGCGATCTATCAAAGTAATCTTGCAGGGTTATTAGTTCCATAATATTAGTCTAACATACCCCTAAGTTATTGCTCTTTTACTCACGAGATCTCCATCTTTATATCGCTCGAGAGGGCCTCTGAGAAATCCCGAACAGTCACGGCTCTTTTATGGGTATAATCTTAATATTCCAAGCAGTTAATTACCATAGACAGTGCAATTATATAAATTCAGTTTTCAAACCCACAAAATAACAGAAAAATTCAAAATATGAATGTTAAACAGTGAATCCCCACCTACAGGGTGTTTGTGTTCCATTCTTTGGATTCCAATCATCACCAATCAAACAAAGTAAGAAAATGAAGAAAGAAATTAGAGACAAGGAGTGAGAAAAATCCCGATTTTAGCTTCCAATCTATAATGAAATATGAATCTACGAGTATATAGCAAAAATCTCTTCAATAGAAACAAAAATAATAACAAAACTATAAGATGATAAAATCAAAATCTACAACAAAACTAAGAAAAATGGGCAGTTTAGAGAGAAACCCCAGAGTGTTCTCCACCTTCCGTTACATTAAAACTAAAAAACAAGTATTTATAGTCACAGGGTAAAATGGGCAAAGCAAGCCAAAATATCCATTTTGACCTTTTTGGTTTTTCGGTGTTTATGTCTCAACATAGTTTTTTCTGTTGCGACATAGTTTTCTATGTCGCGACATAGTTTGCTATGTTACAACAAAAAACTATGTCACGACATAGTTTCTCTGTTGCAGCAAAAAACCATGTCGCGACATAGTTTTCTGCTGTGTGATAGAAAACTTTATCCAACTTGTCGAGGCCATAACTTCTTTGTTTTAACTTGGATTTGGGCGTGTGAGGTGTCGTTGGAAAGCTCTTTGAATGTAGAGACACAACCGCCCAGTATATTGAACCATTTGACCTCAGATGATACAGAAAATTTATCTTCCTCAATGACGCATTGTGGAGACATTCGAGTAACTCTCTTTGAAACATTTGCATCTTTTCTTACTAAATCACTTGCTTTCCATCAAAATCCACCACGAAAATAAGTTTAGAGAAATGTTATGAGGTTTTAATGAATATGAATATAAAATGCTCAAGCTGCTGCTATGAGAATGAACTCAAAACATAAAGACCTAAGAACCCACCTCACATTCCACGAGTCTAGGGAGGTACCGACCTTTTTGGGGTGAGATCGGAACCCAGGGGTTTGTTACAACCCGAGCATCGGCTACCACATTAGCTCCCGGATGGTGCTCGTAGTGCACTCATAATCCTTAATGAGCTCCAACCCATCTCTCTGTCTCATGCTCATACAGTGTGAATGAAATCACTGGCAGGCTCTTGTGATTTGTAAAAATTATGCATGGAACCAGTATAAGTAATGCCTCCATGTCCAAGTAGAAAGCCAGACTTCGGCCGACGGCTCTGAGTGGGTATCAGGTCAGTGCTCTATCATTTCTTCAAATTGTCTCGAAGCATATGCTATCATTTTCTACCATGTTGCGTCTAACACACCTAAGCCCCGCCTAAAAGCATCTGGCCTGGCGCCGCCTCCATCACCTTTGTGGAGTGTAGAACGAGGCGGTCAATTTCATTTTGGTATTGAAGCTTTGGCACGACATGCCTTTGACCCATATAAACTTTTCCTCTTTCCTTATCCAATTTGAATTAAAGGAAGCGAAGCTAACCGAAAACCCCCGACAAATTTTGATAGTACCTTGCCAAACGGCACCGATATCTCTATCACGTGTGGTGGTTTCTGGTTCCTGTTATCTCGATCTTTTAGGATGAAAATGAGAACTGCCTGCTAAAATCAATGTCCCGAAAAAGCAACCTTTATCTTTCCCGAGATTAACATTGCCCAGATTTGGCATACAAGCGATTTTCCTGAATACGTAAAACAACTCTCGGATGCTCCTCATGATCTTCCACTTTTCACAGATAATTAAAATTGTCGTCAGTGAGACTATAACAAATGATCTAAATAATTTGAAGGTCTATTCATAAGATCCATAAAAACATGGGGCATTAGTTAGTCCAAATGGCACTGACTAAGAACTTCGTAATGCCCATGCAGTGTTACGCCTCATAAGACATCCTGGCGAGATCTTTAATTGATGGTAGCAGACCTCCCAGATCAAATTTTGAAAATACCTAAGCTCATATAATTGATCAAAAAAGATCATCGTCCCGAGTGAGTAATTAGTGATTTAATGTCATCACTTTTATTCTAACTCTCTATAATCAATACACAATCTAGGACCCATTCTTTTCTTCACAGTAAAGCCAGAAACCCAGGCGAGAAGTACTCGGCTAGAGCAGAAAACCCTTACTCCCTGAGCTTCTCCGTATAGTGCTTTCAATTCTTTCAACTCCTAAAAGGAGCCATCCTAGGTGCATGAAGTTGATTACATCCCGAGGGCGATTCAATATGAAAATCAATCTCTCTATCTAGGGTACCTAGAAGATCATAAAGCCATGAAAATTCTCCCAACTACCAGGAATATCTTCCAGTCGACTACCCACTTATCCCTACTTCTCAATGGCATAAGCAGGTACCCCTTATATGGCTTCACAGGCATCTTATTAGCCTTCATAGGCGTCATAATACGTAGGTAGTATCTTCAGTAACCCATAGAACACAACCTCTATCTCCTTTGCAGTCTGCTGAACCCTAACCTCTTTTTCATAACAATCATTTACTTGCATGATGTCTAAGTAACAGTCATGCTAATATAACATTAACGTCATGGATGTCTAATAATATCAAGTCTGCCAGAAAATCATGGCCTCGATAATGCTACATTTATTCAAATAAACACTCTCTTTTACTGTCGTGAATCCACATGGGAAGAATATACCACTATCTTTGCAGTCCTATAAAAATTTGGGACTCATTAACCTTTGAAATAAACCTACAGAAATAAAATATGTAGCTACAGGAATTACATCAAGGAATATGAGCATCATTCTGGCCCCGAAATTATACTTGTCTAACATGGAAGCGGTGTCGACATCCTCTTTAAGATATATAAATACTCTGGCCTAGGTCATAGGTTGGCCTAGAGGTCCTCTAGGTGGGCGACTTTCCTGGCGGTACACTAGATCTTGGAAGGAGTAGAACCTGCCCAAAGTGCCCCTACGTTTGACCTCTACTAGTTGAAAATGGCCTGCAATGTTGAATTGCCCTTTGTAGCTAACCTGCCAGATTCTTGTGGACATTATTTTGGTATGGTAGTCCATATGTAACAAACATCGATACCCCATGTATTCCTACATTGACCTCTTACTTCTTGCATTCTTTATCTTGGAGTTGAAGTTTCGATCGTTAGTTTCTTGAACTCTACTGCGCTGGATTCAGCACTTTGACTATCTTACCACTTTGCCATGGTGGTTTCCTCCCTTCTTTGACTTTTTACTAGATCCACCAGGAGTCCAAAGTAAGATCCATCTCTCATCTTTGGCCATGCCACGAACCATCACGTCCAGGAGCCAATCCCCGAACTCCTGCATGGTGACCCTCAACCACACAATCCATCTTGAGTATGAGAGACGATGCCCTGTGCTGTGACCTCTTTTCTAAGGCCCTCTGAGCCTCTTGAGCCCGTGTTTGATCCGCGGGATTAGCAGGGATTAATTTTGTACTCGGGCTGGGATATCTGTTCGAACTAGAGTAGGACAAATTTATCTTGTCTTTGTGTTGTCCTGATCTAGACAAAATTATGGACGCTTTTTATCCTACGTTTGATACATACCGGACTAAGGTGGTGTTTGTTTTTGCTAATCTTGAACAGAATTTTTTTACAGCTTATCTTGAATAGTACTTAATAGCATTGAGTATTAGTTGTTTGTTTTAACATTTAGGTAGTGAGTAGGGATAGCAGCGGAATGATTATTTTGATTCCGTCCAGTCTCATTCTTAATAGCCACGAGTTTAATTTAATTTTAATTGGAACTTAATAGTTGAGTTTATTTCTAGAATTAAATACAGATTTGGGTATTATTACTCTCTGTAAACAGAAAAAATTAGAAATTTTCCAAAAATGGCAAAATGTTAATAAAAATAATAAATTTCCATAAGGGTTCAGAGAATCTAGAAAATTCTCTGAGTCTCGGATGATGAAGCAAAGCTGGCGCGTTAAATTCTGTCTCGCGAGAAATCTGGCGACCGAGAAAAGTTTCAGCCGAATTATGAGAATGGCGGAAATTTTCGAATTTTAAGGTGATAGAGATTTGTCGATGACTCCGGGAAAGCGAATTTTTTATGAAAATCTCGAAAGTTAGGAAATGGTTTCGGGGTAAAAAGCGAGGCCCGAGATGAGTAATATGAATCATGTATCAAAATAATAATAAGCGGCAAGATTATATTTTAAAAATAATTTTTATTATTTTATTTTTATACTTTAATATACATAATAATTATTATTATAATATTTTTTAATAAATAATTTATAAAAATTCATAATATATTTTGGGATAATATATATTCATTTGCCATATTTGGTATAGCACGCAATATTATATCATATATAATATAGCCAACTATTTTTATGTCATGTATTTATTATTAGTTATTTGATAATATATTAGTTAATAGTGCCAGTTGTGTTTTTTGTAAAAAACCATAAGTATATTTTGTCCCAGTTTAGTCAGGCGAGACCAACGATTTGGGGGTTAAAAACCAGGAACAAAATAACTCACCTTAGCCTGGTACGTACAGGTTTAGTTAATTGACGCTCTATAAGCCGGCACTTCACTAATTTGTCCAAATTAAGTCTGTCCCCCTCTGTCAAACACCAAACATGGCCTTACTTTTCTATATAAGTGGTCACAAATTCAGGAACATGTACGCACTAATGGATTCGAGGCATTTTCTTAATCATCCTTGCATGATCCCTTGCTCGAGAGAAAAATTCTTCAATTTTCTGATCTTTATAGACCGTAGGGTAGAATTTCTCAAGAAAATCCTCTTTAAACTATGTCCAGGACACCCCCTCTAGAAACCGTCTCTGTATTGCCTTCCACTAATCAAGTGTTATGTCTCTCAACAAGAAAGCAGAATATGCTTATCACACGCTCATAGGGCATCCCGTAACATACACCTCTCATTACCCTCTAGCCACGACCATGCCTTTTCAGGATCCCCTATTCCGTCATAATTTCTTGCCCCTAATTTCCTTGCCCTCTCAATGGACATTGTCGGCTCACGGGTTGACGAAATGTTGTGGCTAAAATCTAAGCCATCCCGATCAAGGCATATTAACCGTAGCCTTGGAAGACGTGATGGTCACACTGTAAAGGTCTGAAGAACATGAGTGGAATACGAAAACATTAACCAGACTCATCCATATGTTCCTCAACTGGAGCAGACAACTCAGTAGAAGCCCTCATCTTGGCTAGGCTCTGACCTCGGCTTGACGCATTTTACGCAAAGAATTTAACACATATCATATGTTATAAAGTTCATATGACATTTAAATTATCAAAATAACCCATGCACCTTTAAATAAAACTTTAAATCATTTTAGGACGTGGAGATTTTTCAAACCACCCTAACATTTTCAAAACCTTGGGCTCTGATACCACGTTGAAGGGACCTAACCACGGGTTTCCTCTTCCTAACATGAGAGACTCTCCTAACACTCCTATGGATTTAAGAAAACATTTCTTTTAAACCATTTTAAAAAGTGAATATGTGGAACAAACTCATTTATACAGTTGTGTTTTCCATTAAAATCTTATGAAACATGGTGGGAAATTTTTGTTTTTCTTTTAAACATGGAAGCCCCTTTTATCTGCTTAAACATTTTATGAAAATCAGCGAGTTTACATACATTTTTAAACATTTCCCAAATTTATAACTTTTTTATAATAAAACAATTTAATTTACTCCACATCCAACAATGGGACATCAAGTACATCACAACCAATTTCAAATCAAACTTTAAATCATTTTCATTACTATAGCTATATAATAATTTTTATTTTTTTATAAACGTTGGGCTCAGTTGGGGATTAAGCCCAGCAGCCTACATTACCTCTACTCAAACGAGAGGATCGAGAGCTCTGTGATTCATTTCATAAAACATATACCATATATATATATATATATATATATATATATATATATATATATATATATATATATATATATATAGTATTTACAACAAAACTGCCCATTTCTAAAAAGTGGTCGTTGAGTGAAGCGAAAGTGTACTAGTCCAAGGAGGATGCTCGAGGCCCCTTGTCAGTCCTACGCATAAAACATTTTATAAAACATTTGGAAAAAGGGTGACTAAGGAGCTCAATGAGAAGTACGGAGTTCATAGGAAAATAAGGTTTTCTAGATACAGTTCAAATACAATGTCTACATTTGATTAATAAACATCATTCGATAAACATTTACTTTACTTTCTTTTCCATATAGTTCAAATACAATGTGTAAAACGAATTATAACATATCATTTCAATAAACATTTAATTCACGTTCTTTTCTTTTTGAATCGTCATATTCAATGGAACCCATACCACCATTAACCACCGTTGGCGAAATAACCTCAATGAAGCAGGTCTTGCAATCAGATGGCCTAAAAGGAACCTCGATAAATTGTGCATTTCTTTTTAAATACCATTGCTAGAAATAAATCACATTATGTGTTGGTAACACTAGTACTTTCACATGCATGCCAATATACATCATAACTTCCCTTCCCTCTATAAAAAAATCTTGTCCCTTTCCCGTGTACCATGCCGCATAAAATCTTTAGTCGAACTTTCAGCGCAAAAACTTTATCTTTGTAACATGAGGTAACCATGGATTCATTAGTCTTTATATAAACATTTATATATAGAATATATGTTCATAAACATTTCATTTGCTGTAAATCATAAATCATGCTTTATAAAACTATGGAAACCATAATCATTTCATATTTTCTCAACATGAAAATTTAAAGTCGAAAACACATTTCTTTTCTTTTTAATTTGAACATTTATAACATAGATATGAAAACATATACGTGTGGTAAACATTAATATATATATATATATATATATATATATATATATATATATATATATATATATATATATATATATATATATATATATATATATATATATATATATATATATATATATTCATAAATTTATTATTTTCCCTCACCTTAGTATTTAAGCCATTTTCCTCCTTTAAAAAAAAGCTTTCCCACCTCCACATACCTTCATAATCACTTTCCTCTACAAGTCACATTATCCATAAAATCCATTACCCAACATCCATACCTTAATCATGTTCAATTAAACATTAACTATAATATACTTTCAAACAACGCCCAAACATTTAATGGAACATTAGTTAAAAATCAATTGAACTCACTTCTTTCATGCTTTTCTTAGGCTATCATGAAATTACTACCATTATTAGCCCACAACACGCCATGAAATGGTCATTGTCAAAACCCGGCTATTCACATTGACATAACAAAGCAGCCTGCGCGCGGTGCAAAAATATAAATTTTCAGCCACGTTACGATCATCCCTTTGTCCTCTACGGGCACATGGTGCAGATATTGACTAAATGGGCTTTCCATTGAGTCCAAAAACACCCAAAACAGAGTTCGGACGAAGAAGTTATGGAGGTCCGAAGTTGGAGGCCAACAATCAGAAAAATGACCATTGTGTCCCACCCGAGAATTAGCGTGCTGGTGCATTTTGAATGAATTTTTGAGTTCCAAGGTGTCGGGATTTTGACATACCTATTTCACAGAGATATGTTCTCTATCAGTCTAGTTTACCCAACAACTTGAATCACTCAATTCAAATGAGTGATGGTCAAGTTATGGCCAAAACACCGTCATGAGGGCGAAGGGAAAAACGAAATAACACCTCCCTTGGACACACACACACACACACATGCCCTTAGACAGAAATTAACCCGAGTAGGAGAAAAACCCTACCTCAAATAGTGTGATTTAAAAAGACACCACCTTTTCTCGGTTTTCGAAAAAACCCGAACCTCGGGCTTTGGCGAAATCTTGTGATTCTGGTACCCATGCGTAGCTCTCATCACATAGAGCAACTGCTTCAGTGGTGGGAGGTTCCGACCAACGAACTTCTCGTGAATGGAAGGCTTGCCTCCTCTATTCTCTCTTTCATGCTCACTCTCAGTTTCTCTCTTCTCTTTCCCATTTTTTTTTTTTTTACTTTTCACTTTATTTTCCACTTTTCTTTCTTTTCCTTTTTCCTTTTCTTTTTCTTTGTCTCCTCCTCCCTCCTCCAACAGGTGGTCTTTCAAGGCAGAAAAATGATTGACTTTAACAGTGAGAGAAGCTTCCTCTCACTTTCCAAAATTCTTTTTTTTTCTAAGATATTTTTGGCAGTATTATCTTCCATCTCCTCTTAGTCCTCCTCTCTCCCATGCCGTAGCCTGTCTTCCTCATCCCGAGGAACATGATCATGCCATGTGGCTTTGACACCCGTACCTCGAAAAAGCATGGAAATTCAGTGTCTCTCGAAATTGATGAAAGTAAAGCGAATTGTGATTTCGTGAGACGAATTCAATGGTGAAGTCTGTTTCATCATCCGAGATTTATAAAAATTATAGATTTTTTTTTTCAGTGGTAAATTACCTTTTTGCCATTTTTCTAGGATTTTACATTCTCACCCCTTAAAATAATTTTGTTTTAATATGTTTCAATTCCTTTATACTGATACATTGTCGGAGCATTTTCAATTCTTTGGGGCTCATTTTCAAAGTTACTATTCAAACGGCGGTTTCAATCACATATACTTATCGGCGAGAATTTACTATTCATGAAACATGAAATTCAAAGGTCTAACACACCGTATGGTGGATCACCTTCTAATGAAGTAGGTCGCTGGCACTGGGGATATGTTTGATGAAATCACGAATCGTGCAGCAGCTGCTAGTCTCATTGCTGTAGGATCTTCTTTCTATTGTCTTAGTAGAGTATGAGGAATTCAACATCGAATCGTTTGTTTGTTTGAGTAGATTTTGATCCCGATCATCAAAACCTACATGAGTCCCATGTTGGAGTTGGTTCTTTTGTTGTAGACTTTGTAGGCTCGACTGTTTAGCGAATATCCTATAAATATGCCCTCATCGCTTTTGGAATTGAATTTACTCCTGCTTTTTTGTCGTGGATAAAATGAAATACTAACAAAAGAAAATCATGAAAGTACTTTAGGTTGGGTTTCTTACCTCTCCAGATTTCATAAGGTGTCATAATTATTCGTGGGTGAAGGTAGACCCTGTTCAAAGTATAACATGTTGTGTTCAAGGCTTAGGCCTAAAACTTAATTGGAACATTTTTTGCTTCGAGCATAACCCGAGCCATTTCTTGTAGTGCTATGTTCTTCCCTTCTTCCACCCCATTGTGTTGAGGTGTCTCAAGGAAGCGAAGAATTCGCGTTTGCTCCATGTTTATTGCGAACTTAGTGAAGAGAATTTTTCAAACCTTCCATGGTGCTCCCTTATTTGTGCCTTCTTGAGTTGTCTGTCCTTTTACACATAAACTTTATAAACAATATCTTAAAGATATTCAAATGTGCGGGGAGTTCAGGACATATGGTGAAGGATATTTGCATCATTTGTAAGAAATCAGTTGTTTCACTGAGTTGACATGGACAACACACATTTTCAAGATCAATTCTCATCTTTGGAATTCCCATAACAGCATCGATTGCAATAGTTTCGATGAGTTCTATGACTGATGTGGCCGAGTCTTATATGCCAAATATTTGAGTTATTTAACAAGGTTGTGCAACAAGTTCCTAAAGAAGTCAACATGTAACAATTGTCTAGTGATCTTTTTCCTTTTATAACACATGTAATAGTATTGTCAATGACTGAGTAACATTTGTCTTTAGTAAATTTGACAAATAAATTATGACCACGTAGTTGACTAATGCTCGTAAAGACTGGCCATCATCCACGTTCATAAGAAGAACATTTTCCACAATTGAGCATGCTTGGGAACTTTGAGAGCCACTACCGTCCTAAGACCTTGCACCATCACCAAATGTCTGAGACTCTGGTTGCAAGGTTACCGGTGAGTGAGAAATTCTTTATTACACATTAAGTGTTTGGAGCTTCATTTATCAAAAGTATCATTTTTGCTGAAAATCATCTTGAGAGAATATAGACCTGGCTTGCTTTCATCCCTTTACCACCGTCTGTTTTGTTTTAGGGTGTTTCTTTTTTTGTCTCACCTTTTGATGCATCAAGAAGTGAGAACATTCCCTTCGGATATGTCCTAGATTCTTATAATAATAGCATCTAAGATTTTATCTCTTTGATGGTGGCGGTTTCTTCTGTGCCATTGTGATGGTAGGTTCTGCATGTTTTAGGCGTTGGGTGCATAAAAGTGGAACTTTTATTAATTGGATTTATTAAGCGGATTTATTAGGTCTAATTAATTGAGATTATTAGGATTCTTAATAAACCATGTTATGGAAATTTGGCAAGTGTGTGGGTACAGTATGGCTGGGCAAGAATAGAGGGCAGTGGTCGGAGCTCAATATATAAAGAGAGAGAGAAGGCTCAGGAGCTTTCCAAACCCTAAGGATACATATTATCATTCTCACATTCGGATTAGGAGATTTTCTCTAACTTAGTGAGGCATTCTCATTAAGCCGGTGTCATCAAGGGCAAAACCAGGAAAGATCTTGAGATCTTGAAGGTCGTTTTCTTCTGGGATCAGCGCTGTGATTAGCATCAAGAAGACATTCTGGATTCCAAATCGGTACATAATATTCATATTCTCTCCATTAAAATTATGTTTTGTATTCTAACATGGTGATCTAGGTTAATTAAATCATATCCTACATAGACAACATTTGTGGGGGCATGAGATTTAGTTTGTGAACTTTCTCCCTTGAACCTTGGGCCTTCGTGGCCTTTTGTTGTTCTCCCTATCATCAAAATCTAGTTTAAGTTTGTGGTGCTAGAATTCAGCATCCGCTCAATTTTCTTAATCTACTCCAATTCATTCTAAGTGTCTTCCATACCAAATGGAAAGAGAATGTTTTAATTGTTCTTGGTTGCATGGATCTGGACCTTGCTTTAAGGACTGATTGACCTCTACCTGTCACTCCTGATAACTCTGGTAAAGCTAAAAAGGAATTTGAGAGATGAGATCGTTCAAATCGCATGAGTCTTATGATCATAAAGCACAACATTCTAGAAATATTTAGGGGCATAGTATCCGGAGGTAGGTTACCACCGTAAAAGAATTCCTTGATAATATTGAAAAGTGTTTAGTGAAAAAACAATAAGGCTGAAACAAGCACTCTTTTAGTGAGCTTGGTTTCAATGAAATTACAGAATTCGAGGAAACCATAAAGAGTACATCATCTGAATGTCTTTGTTGCACCAAACTGACATAAAGTTGGGTTATCACGAAGATTTACTAGTGCATTTGGTTTTATTATCACTTCCTGCACAATTAAGTGAATTTAAGGTCAGTTATAACTACCAAAAGGAGAAATGGACCCTTAATGAACTCATTTTATATTGTGTGCAAGAGGAAGAAAGGTTGAACTAGAAAAGGCGAAAATACTCATTTGCAGTACCACCACAGGATAAAAATAAGAAGATGAATAAAGATAAGGAAGCTGCAAGTGGTCCAGCTCAAAAGAAACAACATAAGGCATAAGATCAAGGTTGTTACTTTTGTAAGACATTCGAACACATGAAGAAGGACTGTACTAAATATCATGCTTGTCGTGCAAAGAAAGGTACACTTCTCGGTTTGGTTTGTTCGAGGTTAATTTTGTTTATGTACCTAGAAATACTTTATGGATAGATTCAAGTGCTACCACTCACATAAGTGTTTCTATGCAGGGTTGCCTAAGCTATCGAGTGCCAAATGATGCTGAAAGATTCATCTATGTGGACGACGGGAAATCGATGGAAGTTAAGGCTATTGGGCATTTAAGATTATTTTTAAAAATTTAAGGAATTTATTTAGTTTGAAAGGAACTTTTATTGTCTTAGTCATTTAAAGCGAAATTTAGTTCAACCTATGTTAGACAAATTGGGTTATACTTGTTCTTTGAAATAGTCAAATTTCAAGGCTAGATTATAAATAATGATGATAGCGATCGGGAAGAAAGGTCATTGGATACAATTGAAATAAATGAACTCACAGAAGATTTCAATTCCATTCAAATCGGGAATGATAATAAGAAAGTACAAAAGTGCACAATAAACCCAACTCAAAACTTCACACCAAATCGTGCTCAATTCCCGAAAAACTAACTAAAAAGCTAACACAAAAACTAAATTGATGGAAAATAAATAAAGAAAAAAAATACAATGGAGTCTCATTACCAGGAGTAGTTCTAGGTTCGGTGGAAGTGCGCATGAACACCTAGGTGCTTTCATTTATAGATTTTCAAATGATGGGCCGCACTTTGAGGCTAAAATTGTGGATCCCTAAAAACTGGCCCAAATGACATCTTTGTCACAACATAGAAATTTATGTTGATTGCGACGAAGTTTCTTTATTGCTGCTCTTGATTGTGTTGCGACATAAAATTTACGTAATCACGGCAGGGTTGGCCAGCCTTCGACTTTGTTTTATCTTGCATGACACAATTTTGGAATGTCTAACATAAGTTAACTCTTTTCTTCTAATTGTGTCTCAACGATCTTGGAGTTCTCTTCATGAAAAACACATTTAAATTAATATCAGCGACATAATTTTTCTTTATTACAACATTGTTTCTGAGTTCTCATCAACCCTTTAGCCATAACAATAGAATTCTATGTTAGACATTGTTTATCGGCTTATTTTGTCGAGGTTGTCACGACATATAACTTCTTCGTCGTGACATAGTCTTCTTGCCTTGCTATGTTGACTTCTGAACTTTATGTCGCAACATACTTTAAAAATGTCTACCTTTCAAACTTCTTGTAGCAGACTAGCATCATTTTTAAAGTTTGTTGCAACATAAAAACCTTTTTCGCGACCAACTTGTCTTGACTTGTTTCATTACTCTGCCATTTTTTTGTAGCGACATAGTTTTGTTTTGTCACAACATTCTTTCTTCCCTCTTCAATTATTTATGTCGCGATATAGGTCTAATTGTAGCGACAATTCTCCACTTCCATTTGCTTAGATCAATGTCACAACATAGCAAAGAATGGCGAGACAAAGTTCTGTCTTCTGATTTCCATTATGTCGCAACATTCATTTTTTTGTTGCAACATTTATCATTTAATCCCACTCGTATCATGTCATGACAAAGTTGTGAAATGTCTTGACAATCTTCACTTCCAACTTGAGCTGACTTATGCACATTTCACGACATATCATTCCCTCGTTCTCATTTATAATAAGTCTTGAGTTACCTTGAAACTATATCATGACATTTCCGTAATAGCTAATTGTTCTCTTCTTTTCTTACTGGATTTGCTTCTTTTGCATTCAAAACCTGCAAAACACAAATTTGGTGAATATTCCATAATTCAACAATAAATTGAATTATAAACTTCTAAAAATATACCAAAAACATGGACTAAAAATAGATGAGTTTAGGACTCATCACTAATGCAAGTTGAAAGTATAGATTGAAAGTGGTATGTGTTTGTATGTGTTGGCTTACTACTCAGATTCTGTGAGCAAACTTTCTTAAAATCTGACATTGTGCCTTTAAGATATTGTTTCTAAAGTTGATGCATGGAAAGAACAAACAACTCAAAAAGGCTATCAGAATAAGGAGTGATCATGGGAAGGAGTTTCAAACCTCACTATTCTTCAAGTTTTGCAATAAACATGGCATAGACCATGAATTCTCTGCTCCTAAGACACCTCAATAGAATTGGGTGGAAGAAGGGAAGAACATAACGCTACAAGAAAAGGCTCGAGTTATGCTCAAAGAAAAAAATGTTCTAGTAAAGTTTAAGGCCGAAGCCTTGAACACAACCTATTATACATTGAGCATGGTTTACCTTTACGTAGGAACAACTATGACACCTTATGAAATTTGGAGAGGTAAGAAACCCAACCTAAAGTACTTTCATGAGTTTGGTAGTACCTATTTTATCCTTAATGACAAGGAGCAAATGAGCAATTTCGATGCCAAAAGCGATGCATGCATATTTCTAGATATTCTTAAACCGGTCAAGGAAGCCCTTGACAAAAAAGGACCAAAGTCATGGAATCCATTAATGTAATTGATTGATGATGAGGAGATCAATATCTACTCTAACAAGGTCAGACGATTCGAATGTTGAATTCATCATACTCAACGAGTACAACAAAAAAAGCTCCCAAACATCCAGTGTCACAAAAGATGGTCCACTATCAGACAACAAAAACAATTCTAGTCTAGAGATGGTCTACCATTTGGTGGAACAACCTAGAATAAAGGAGATCTCGAGATTGATCTGTCCACTAATATCTTAGTTCATGAGCCTTCAAGCGAGTTGAGGAGAGAATCATTCGGCCCTGCAGGGAGTATTAGATATCACGAATCTAGTGTTTTTCAACAAGAGGAATTCTGTTCAGCTATGAGAGATGATAAGGCACATATGCTACACCCACCGAAAACATGGCAAAGAATGTTAAAGAGCCTTAGAAGATGAATCTGAGTTTATTGCTATGCAAAAGAAAAATTGAGGGAAGTCTGAGATGAAGTTTAGGGTGGTGCCTGAACTAAGATTACACAGTATCAAGCGGAACCACGAAATTTGAACTATGATATAATCATGATTCTACAGCTTGCCTAATGGGTTATTTTGATGTAGATTAGGCAGGAAATTGTAATGATAGAAAAAGCACCTCTAGTGGATGTTTCTTCCTTGGCAACAACTTGGTCTCTTGGTTCAACAAAAAGCATAATTTCATATCCCTCTCTATAGTAGAAGCAGAGTAAATTGCTATTGGTAGCAACTGTTCTGAGCTTATTTGGATGAAAAATATGTTAGAAGATTATGGTGTCTCCACAGATGGTACACCATCTAATTATGGCGTTATCTTATGGCATCCTTAGTGCCATGACCAAGAATCTAATGCAACATTCATGGACCAAACATATTGACATCAAACATCACTTTATCATAAACTTGGTTGAAGATAAAGTGATAGAACTCAAGCACATTCCCACTAACAGACAAATAACCGATATCTTCACTCAAGATCTTAATGCATCACGTTTGGAAGCACTCATATCCTCTCAGCAGACGGTATGTTCCTTAGCATGCTTAAATCAGAATCAGATCAAAAGGGGCAAAAAGTGTTAGGGCGTTTTAGTCATGGTGGGCCTCAGGTAAAATTTCGGATAAACTACGAAGCTGTTTTTGAGGGTTTTACATCACTTAGACATCAATCCCCATCAATATGCACCGGTCACCATGGTTTTTCTGCGATTTAGTACTAGATCCCTAGATTACATTTCACCAGGTTGGTGCGAATCATCTTCTAGTTCAACACACACATATAGTAGAATTGTGATTCCTTGCCTTGACGCACTTGAGGAAGAGAATTGCATTCACTCTCCTACGAGTTATTTCTGACCCATTGCTAATGGTGATACCCGGTGGTGCATCTCTTTGATCAAGATCGATGCATTATGATATTTTTTAGCCTTCTATGGAAAAAAAGAAGGGAGATATAATGAAACTATTTGTTTATATGAATTTTTTAAACCCGATGGATGTTGGTTTTCGAAATAATGGAATCGGCGCAGCATCATGGGTGCGTAGCCTCTGGTTGATCTGACATGTTGGTGTGCGCACTCTGGGGTTGGTCGTTAATGACTCTTCAAATGTTGATTTGCATATCTTGTAAGCCTTTCTAAAACATGCTTCCCCTATACTATTTATTTTTGCCAAAGAAATGCCAAAGGGGGAGATTGTTGGAGATATAGTTAACAGTCTCGGGAAAAAAATAGAATTACATGATTGTTCTCTTATTAAACTGATGTCATCTTGATTTAATGGAAATGCGAGATGGTAGAATCAGGATCGTGTGACCCTGACTATCTTATTTGGTTAATACAGATTTTAGGCCATTATTCTACAAATCTGGAATGAATATTCCCCGAAGATCGGAAGGCGATATTCTACAGGATGAAGTAAGGAAGACTAGAGAACAACAGCCAAGCAATTAGATCTAGAAGATTGGATCTTATTTGGTGAGATTTATATAGGAGAAAGATATTGCATTAAGATGGATGTGGAATGAAATCATAATCTTCCAGTTGGCTTGTTGAGACAGATTAGGAAACATGAATCCACAAAATATTAAGAGAAGATCTCCAAGACGTTGTTAAATAGAAGAGAGGAATGGGTATCGCTGCCAAGATAGGCGTTTCGACCAGAGGGTTGTTGTTTGGAAAGTATTCACATGTGAAGTAGATGTTGTAGGTACTGCTCTATGTCTTGATGATGAGTAGTGTGTGTGTGGGTGTGTGTCAGTTCAAATGTCGTTGTTGGGGGAATAAGGGAAGCTTATTTCCATGTTTCTTAATGGGAGGGTTTAGGTGAAGAAGGCTAGGGAGAAGGGAAAACGCACATCTCACCGCTAAGACCATCCTTTAACTTAATTGATATATAGTGGAATACCTTGCATCTAGGCGGCCCCACGGACGTAAGCTTTTGTCAAACCGCGTAAACAATCTCTTCTATCCTTGCGTGTGTGATGGTTTATCTTCCTATCTCATGTAGTTTAATTTTCCTAATTTTCGTTGATAATACATATCTTGGTAGATCTTAGTCCAGATAGTAGTGCATCACTTGATGCAACAATTGATAGATCGTTGTCAAAACAAACGGATGATCCATGATATGGTGCACCATGTTATATAACATGTAAAATCGCAGTGCACCAACGCGTTGTTTGTTTCTTAACGAGCCAGTTGCACCTTTCCAGCTAGAGGTTATTAGGATTAATAAGGTAAGTTAGTTCTTTGTTTTTGAAGTTTCGCATAGGACCTTGGCACCGACTTGAAGAAATCAGGTTTTTCTTCAAGAACTTGAGACTCTACCTATAATGCTCAAGTGCTTATTTCAATGTTTAGAGTCAACGACCATAAGTTACATCAATGCAAGCGAAACAAGCTAATTACTGAGTATTAATCTGTACCGTGATTCCTTCTAGTTTGTTTAAACCTTTTTGGCATGTCATACGATTCACTTTTCTTTGGGCAGGCACTTTGGACTCTTGATTCCCACACGTTTGAGATTAGTTTTCCATGGTACCTCTATTTTCACTTGTGCCTTATTTTAGTACTTCTTAAGTAATTCTAATGATTTAGTTTTCTATATTTTTTACGTATATCTTAATATGTATACTTGCATATGTTAGAGGAAGGTAACCCCTCCTAGGTCTCTTGAGCCCATGAAAAGTGCACCTCTTCAAGTTTCTTTTTTCTTTTTTCTTTTTTTATTTTTTTATTTTTATTTTTACTACATTTTACGGTGTTCTAGTTAGATGTTCAGGAATGGGCTTGCAGATCATTAATTATGCTTCCGCCATAGACAGCGAGCTTAAGACCGAGTATGTTATCGATCAATGTGTTTGCAGAATCTCTCCCTCTATCTCATTTTGAGAGATGATATAATCTTGTTCTTGCTCTGAAGGACCACTCTCATATCATTATGCCCATGTTCTTTGAAAACACATGATTGTTATTAGCATGATTTCGTGTGCCATGTATGACCAATCCTCCTTATACTCTTCTTGTACCTTGCGTGTTGTTCATTACCTCATCTTAATGCCCTTTATTTTCTAGAGTTATAGGCTCTTACTCCTTATGAGGGTTTTTGATGCAGGGCCTATTTGATTGAGTTGATTGGAAGAGTTGATAGTTGATTCACCGCCCCCCCCATAAGCTCTTATAAGCTGCTTGGTAAAGACTCATAATCCGTTACTGATAGTTGATTATGGTTAAACAACTCCCCCGATAGAAAAAGTTTTAGATCCCTAACCGCGTTCTATTTATATATCAGTCTCTTTTATATTCTCTCCATGTTAGTAAAATATTTTAATTATTTTAAATAGTTGTGACTCTCATTACTTTTTTTTTTTCAGCAGACCAGCTCTCATTAATTTTTCAAGCAAGAATGACTTTCATTACTTATTAAAACTAAATGTAGGGTAAAATAAATACTTTCTCATTTATTAAAAAATCATATCATGATGATTACATTATTTAAATTTTGAATTTGAGGAATATAAAGATTATGAGATATTTTAAAACTTATTGTGGTAATTAAAAATTGTTATTTTATTAGTAAATTAAATCCTAATCTACAAAAATTGCATTTATCATAGGATGAAATAACATAAATATTATTTTAATAAATTACAGTCTCACACGAATATCATACAAATATTTATTAATATATCAAATATTCTTTACAATTCATCTCTGCAATCTATTAGTGGCTATAATAATATTCATTTATTTAAGACCAAATAATAAAATTTGCCAAATTGAGTAAATATATATATATATATATATATATATATCATCTATATATATATATATATATATATATATATATATATATATATATTACATTTTATAAAATATATAAAACTAAATCAATCATAAATTCAATTTCAAAAATAATAATAAATCACTATAAATAAAACTTTAGAACCCCAAGTTAGCGATTTGTCTTTTTTTTTTTTTTTGAATTACATTTTTTCTATATATATATGTGTGTGCATTGTTTTTATATCACTCTATCATGTCCATATAGGTAAATTAACCTTCAATCAATTACTTCTAATCAACCACTTTATCAAGTAGTAATTTATAATCAGCTAGTAGCTATCAGGTACCAGCACCAGCTTAGGTACCAGCACCTTGCTATATTTTTTACTTGTACCTTGTATCGCTTTATTCACCACTGTAAAATTTGGGCTGGCGATTATTGGAAAAAATAATATATGTGGGCCACATGTTGTCAAAATGTTATATAAATTGCCCAAAATACTTGATGTGTCCCAATTAATATTAAAATAATGAGTTGAAACGCCTGTAAGTATGAGCATATTATGTGGCAGTACCGGATAGTGAATTTATGATTTTACCAGTGGGCAAATCAAGATATTACTAATTAAAGTTTTTGAGTTATGAATTCACATATGAGTATTATTATGTTTTCTATGCATCCCATCATAAGAGAGAAACAAGAAGAATCTTAGATATACGTACTATAAAGGAAGATCTATAACATGCAATCATTAATTACTTATGGATCTAGGTATGTTTTTGCATTTACTGCAATATTATTATTCTTAATGTTTTGATATGGATGTGAGCTTGCCCCACCTCACCAGTCCAGTTGACGGCAGTTAACAGCGGAATACTCGTGAATGTCGAGTAACTGGCACCACACCATCATGTCCCACCTAGGGACCCATGATTTACAAAATTGGGCATAGTCTCCCTTTGTGCGGGGAGCTCGACCGAAATACAACATACGATTACATGGCAACACGGCCCAATATTATACAACAACCACATCGGATCCATACAAGTAAAGTAGCCACGCGGGCCCACATTTATCCATACTTAAACATATAAAGCCTTCCATGACTGTAAAACCATAGTCCATAGGTTTACATTACCTCACTTTCTTATACAAAAATAAATAAAACCCATATATATTTACAAAATATATATCAAAGCCACAATCCATTTCTTCTCCGTTCCGACCTCTAAGGAGCGTGATCCCAGCAGTGTATCCTACACTTGAAATGTGGTCCGCGACGGGTGAGCAAGCCAGTAGTGATAATCTCCCTCTGAGGCTATACACTTCAAGTGCACATGCAATGGTGCATACGTCGAACACATCCAAGTGCAACATACACATGTCTACTGAGATAATCTGCATGCCATGGTGGACTGATATCTGCCCATAGAAACCCTTGCGGCTCCATTACCAAATCTGAGTGCGTGGGCGTCAAATCCCAAGTCAATCTAGAGCTCACACATCCACACAACCCGAAGTCTA